>PVHP010000991.1:0-118950 GCA_004024765.1 Zapus hudsonius | reverse complement strand
TCACTTATTTATTTATTTGCAAGGGGAGAGAGAGAGAGAGAGAGAGAGAGAGAGAGAGAGAGAGAGAGAGAGAGAGAGAGAATGAGTGTACTAGGGCCTCCAGCCACTGCAGTGAACTCCAGATGCATGCACCACTTTGTGCATTTGGCTTTATGTGGGTACTGGGAAATTGAACCCCAGGTCATTAGGCTTTGCAGGTAAGAGCCTTAACCACTGAGCAATCTCTCCAGGCCCCTAGAAACGATTCTTACACTTTCCAAACTTTCTTATTATTTGCAATCGATTATATTCACGATTTCAAAATTGCTATGTACAGTTATATCCTGAACTTAGTACATTGATCATACCTATTGTTCGTATAACCAGTGAGTGAAAACCCATTGCAAGCGACTTTAATTCAGGTTGAACATTTCTGAAATAAGATAAAAGCAAAAAAAAAATTAAAAATGCTTTAAAGTACCAAGTTGAATTCAACACTGAGACAGCCGTCTATGCCAATTTTTTCATGATTGAATAAAAACCCTCAAGTTTTTATTCATATAAAGCTACCAGACTCACCATTAAAAAAAGGCAAATATCAGGCTGATAATTTAATTATTCCTTTTTTACTCACTGTGTTATAATTTCAAGAGAGACTAACAGACATTTTGACTTTTCAAATTAAAAATAATGAGACAGTGTCTCATTCTGTGTATTTGACATTTTCCCTTGCTTACTCATCGTCTCTTTTCTCAGACTCATCCATTCCCCACACCCTTACCTGAAGCTCAACGAAGTTTTGGAGCCTTTGTGCACGTGTAGCCTCCCTGGCTAGAACCAGGCCTGCCATGCATGATGCTTACATTCCCAAAGGTGACTGTCACCATTCCTGCTTAATCTACTTTTACCAGTACCTCACAAAGACAAAATAGTCATGGAGAAACCGTTTCTTGACTGCAGTTTATAGTATCATGCTCCAGTCAGCTTTACAAAAGTTTCCCTTGATAAAAATCAAGGGACCAGGGCTGGAGAGGTGGCTCAGTGGTTAAGGCACTTGCCTCCAGTGCCTAAGGCCCCGGGTTCAATTTCCCAGGACCCACATAAGCCAGACCCACAAAGAGGTAGCTCTGGTATTCTCTCTCTCTCTGTATCTCTGCTTGAAAAATGAATAAATCAAATATTTTTTTAAAAAATCAAGGGAACATTATATAAATGTTTAATTAATTAATATCAATTAATTAATATTAATAATAAATGTTTTCCATGGGTGTTAAGCTTGACTTCACTATTTTTAAAATATTTTATTTATTCATTTCAAGCAGAGAGAGAGAGAGAGAGAGAGAGAGAGCGCACCAGGGCCACCACCTTGTGGGTCTGGCTTATGTGGGTCCTGGGAAATTGAACCCGGGGCCTTAGGCACTGGAGGCAAGTGTCTTAACTGCTGAGCCATCTCTCCAGCCCTTGACTTCACTATTTTTAAAAAGAAGATTAAAGATAACTATCACCAATGATGGATAAGTGTCTTCTTACACCCTCTCATGAGAGGCAAAACAGTATTGAGGTTTGAGAGGATTTTCTATGCCTTAATAAATCTTTAAGCTGGTAAAGAAATAAAATGTCTCTTTCCAAGTAGACAACATTTTTAATGAAGGTATCCTGCAACTTTGCTTACTGTAAATAACTTTACAAGATTTCTGTTCATAGTAGAACTTAAGTATTAATGCTATTTAAGACTCTATATAATTTTATTTTATTTTATTTTATTATTTGAGGTAGGACCTCACTTTAGCCCAGGCTGACCTGAAACTCACTCTGTACTTCCAGACTGGCCTTGAACTCACAGAGATCCTCTTACCTCTATCTCCCGAGTACTGGGATTAAACGTGTGTACCCAATGACCCTTTCCCATTTCCTCTTGACCGCTAGTGAAATTTTAATCAGTTATTAGGTATAGTTAGATGGTAACCCAGGTCACCATACATATAACGCATAGCTTTAAAGATATACATGCAAACTTCACATCTTTTCATTGTCGGAGTGATGAAGTGATTACTTTCCCAATGACACTTGCTCTGTTCTGGGCTTTCCTACATCATGTGGGCCCCTCTCCTCTCTGAGGTCCAGACAGTGGGCTCCTTCTCATCCTTCAAACATTTTGGATCTTTCCAGCATCAGGGTTTATTTGTAGATCCAATGTCATTTCTTTTGAGGTGTGTCCATGAAATGTTTCCTGTCCCTCACCTCACTCTTAAATTAGATTTCTCTTTTAATTCCCTTTAATAATGATCTTTCTTTTTAGAATGCTGATTATTTAGCAGTTATGTGTGAATTCTCCAGCTAGTGTGTCATCGTTTTTAAGATGCTTACTATGGAGTTCTTCATTCAGTATGGGATTTGTTTAGATATTTGTCTAGTAGGAGATAGGATGAGCACTACAAGTGTTTATCTTTTTTTATAATATCTTTATTATGAATAAGTATATACATTGTATGTGCAAATCTTATGAATGTGTCCATTCTGGATCTGTCCATAGGTCAGGGGTTACCAACTGCACCAGTTTTTCTTACACTTTTTTTTTATTCCCTCTGTGAATTGTTGCTGAGGGGGGGCAATGTCTCTGGATATTCATCCCCACCATGGCTCTTACAATCTTTCCACCCCCTCTTCCGCTTAGTTCCCTGAGTCATGAGTTTTGGCTCTGCTTTTTTGTTGAGATCTTAAGTATTACTGGATCTTTGCCCTGGGTTGTGTCTTATGTCTACAAGAGCATTATGGAAGATTAAGTCCAGAAGCAAAAAAAAAAAAAAAAAAAAAAAAAAAAAAAAAAAAAAAAAAAAAAAAAAAAAAAAAAAACAAACCAAAAAACAAAACAAAAAACCCACGAAATAGAACTTCTTTTAGAATCATCGAAAGTTTCATTTAAAATTGAGATAATTATCAATAAGTCTGTGTCTTAAGACTCTCAGATGAGAATCCATAGAATCTAGAACAGAAATCTGAGTAATTACGGCCTTGAACTAAGACAGCACTCCCGAAACAATATATTCTTAGATAATATGATATAAACTTGGTTCCCAAATATATTACGAGAACATATACAACATTACATGTGTTTATGGTCTACATATACAACTAATATAAATCTGTAGAAAGTTGTACTCACTTTACAAGCAGCAAGATGAATGAGGTACTTCCTAATGCCACAAAAAAAGAACTCAGGACTTGCACAGCTATAAAAAAGAGATGTTTATTTTTGCAATTATCATCTCTTGGGCATTCGCCCAAATGGGCTGAGTAATTACCCGTCTTGGAACCAGGTGACATGACACAGCTACACTCATAGAACACCTGAAAACAGTTTTGAAATATTACAATATGTTTGAAAACTATGACTGTTATTGAACAATGCATTCCAGTCTATTAAAGAAATTTCATCTCTTCAAAGTGTTTTTGGTTTTAAAAAAATTCTAAAACTTTAGTTGCTTAATAGTTCAAAGACAAAATAGTTTCTTGAATTACTTTCTAGACAAGAAAATATAATTTGCTACGTACATTTCTTGAGGCAAGGTCTTACTCTAGCCCAGACTGACCTGAAAACTCTGTCACCCAAGCTGGCCTTGAACTCATCATGACAATGCTCCTACCTCAGCTTCCAGAGTGTTGGAATTAAAGGCATGAGCCGTAGTGCCCAAAATCTAATTTTGATCTTACAAAAGAATTGAAATTAGTGTTTGAAATTATTTATTTCAATATTCATGTAAATTCTTTTTTAATATTCTGCTTCCACTCCCTTTTAGTTTCTCTATTACTCCTATTTATTCTCTTTATAAGTCACCACTGTGTGGCTGGAGAGAAGCTCAGCGGTCAAGGCACTTGCCTGTGCTCTCTCTCTCTCTCTCTCTCTCTCTCTCTCTCTCTCTCTCTCTCTCTCTCTCTCTTTCTTTCTCTTTTCCAACTTGCAAATAAATAAAAACTATTTTAAATAAAGAAATAATATGGCAGAATCTTTACCTAAGGAAATACATTGGCCAATGAAACCAAACTTCAGTACAAAAATCCATATTTCAGGAGAGATAAGTTTATTACTGAGGGTTTCAGAAAGGACTTATAGTGGCCTCCAAATGTTATGGTCATTTCTGGCACTTAAAAGATAGTGTGTCCATGGAAGACAGAACTCTCTTGAAGATTCTAACATGATCTTAGAGGCTTTCACTGTAGACCACATGGGACTGTGAATTACATGGGAACCTCTCCAAGAAAAGACACGATTGCCATGAATATGAGATACAGACTTTTAAACATGTGTGTTTATTAAAGTTGTGGGCCACCTTTAGAGAATCTGGGATGCTTTATTCTTCAAGGTTTGTTATGTGCATAGTGTGGGGAATAATGAAGGAAGGTTCAAAACTGAATACATAAAGGGGCAGCTGAAAACAATGGCCATGAGCAGTGTGGTGGTTACAAGCAGTAGTCCCAGCATTTATGAAGTGGAAGCAGGAAATTCACAAGTTGAAAGATAAGAGCAGGTTCCTATGTAAAATAAATAAAGAATAAATAAACAAGGCTAAGGGTGGTTGGAAAAGACAGAAGGCAGCAGAGAACCAATTCTGTGAGTTGGTGGAAAGACCAGAGGGATTGGTGACACCATAAATGATAGTTCAGTGTTGGGAGTTACCAGCAGATTGGTGGTCACTCACAGCTCACACAGAATTGAATACTTTGGATGAAGAAGAAAATTGATTTTTTTGAGGTATGTCAGCAACACGTGAACATGGAATTAAATTATCCAGGGAGAAAGAATACTGGAAGAGAAGAATGAGGTAGTCATATGAGTGTGTACTAACACCTACTTCCTGGAAAATTAAAAGGGAATTGAGCCTAAATTTAAATTCATGAAAGTCTATATAGACAGAATCACACCTCTTGTAAAGAGGTGGACTCAAATATTCCCATTTCTTCTTAAAGATAAAGTAACCCCCACTTAATGAACACTGTCTACTTCCATCAAATGAAAGGCTTCCTAGAAACCCCTAAATACATTCATCTTCCAAAATATAGGATATGCTTCCAATCTCAGGGAAAATGAAAGTTGAGGAGCAGAGTAAGCTAGTGGGTTCTAAGCAAGATTTCCTACAAAGTTTCTATTCCATAACACCACAGCCAACACCATGATAGGCAAAATATGAATCTTTTTTGCTATTTTACTGAAGAACTTATCTATAAAAAGAGTTGGTAAGTCAACGTTCAATGTAATCTGTAGTTTGGATTAAGGAGAGAGAGTAAATCAATACTTACAGTATTATTAGGAATTTTGCTGCCTGTGAAATTTTTGCACCCTGCTAGGCAAGGTGAAATGTAAGTTACTCCATTGTCCCCACAGACTGGCTCCCAGTCCTTCCAGTCACAGGCACAGCCTGAGTTGCAGTGAGAAAGTGGTACATCTACATGAGATTTCACTGGATTAATTCTAGAAATACATGATGGACACATGTCAGAGAGAAAGAGGGAAGGAGGGAAGGTGACTAGGGGAGGGGGAAGAGAAACGGTGAGTGAGAGTTGGGAGAGTATTTTGATTTTGGTAAGACAAGGTCATGGGAAGGATGTTTTACCATCATTCACTTTTATCCCTTTCTGTCTTTACCAGGACATAACCACGACCTACAAAAAGTAAAACTTAACAAAAAATAAAAAGAAAAAAGAAACCTGAGAGAATATGTAAGACTTCAATAAGAGATTTCTGTGATTCACTTAAGAAATTGAATGTTATATACATGTCTTCATTTTTCTGAGGTTTAATTTTTCTTTTTTAGTAAGATAACAGACATCTCCTTCCACCACAATGTAAAGTCACGTAAATCTGTGAATGCTGACTGGACAGCTTGAATTTAATAGTCTGCAGTTGAACTAGGTAAGAAAAGAATCCACGTGAACCAATCAGACTCTCTAACAATCAATTTTGAAACATCAAGGATATCAATGATAGTATCAGTGGAAATGAGAAAAGTCATACATATACATAGTTTTGTTGTTTCGGTGGTCTTGGGGGGTGGAACCCAGACACATGACATATAACCATGGTGGGATCAAGAATGGACCACATATAACATGGTGTCCCATGGGATTGTATCCCCTGGTGCTGAGTGACTGCCTTTTTAAGAGTACACCGTGTCTCCCATGGACTAGGTGGTGAGGGGGTGATGCAATTTGAAAGACTGATTGTCAATTGGGATTAGGAGCAAGGAGGAAGGAAATTCCAAATTAACATGGCAAGCCTCCATGAATGGGAGGGGCTTAGGTAAGTAACAGTGGGAAGCTTTGATAATTACCATCAACACCTCAGAGGTTACAGAGTTGGAAAACACAGCTGCCTACTGCTGTCAGTAACACAGCAGGAAGTGGAGAATATTTGTGGAGCCCAGATCAGAAGGGCTTTGCTTTAAGCAGGAGCACCTGACTAACTTTACGTCATAGGGGTCTTGCCCTGAGTTTAGGATAGATGTGACATGCTGTGAGGATGATGGGAAATTGAATGTTCTCCAGGGTCTAATATATGGTCACACAAAGGGTAGCTGGTACTTCTGCTTCCAGTGAAAACAGTAGCAATGGAAGTACAAATTTGCAGGACATATTCTCTTATCAAGGTTGTCATTAAGCATCAGGATGACAGTAAAAAATGTTCAAGCTCTTTATAGAGTGTCATTTTAATTACAATCATAGCCTATCCAAGATCGTAGTGGGAGCGAAATCTCCAAATTTGAGCCGGGGAGAGTCAGTAAAATAATGCTACGGCATTGCTGGTATATAATCTCTCAAAATCTTACTTTTCACATCTATAAACTGGGGACAAAAAGACCCATCATACACTATAAACACCTCATAAATGACATTATTATTAGCAAAACAGTTTTCTCTAAGGAATAAGTACAAACTGCTCTTTAAGTCTCAAAAAATGCCAATTTTCAGAAATCATAAATTGTAACATATCAAATGAAAGTTTAGTGAAAACCATTTTCTGCCATATTTTCCTCAAACAGAATCTTTTTCATTGGATAGCTGATATGTTATGCAATTGATGTAGTGATTATATATCAATGTTATCAATTGTATAACATATCTATATCTATATCTATGTCTATATCTATATCTATATCGTCTATCTATCTATCTATCTATCATCTATATATATGTAGAGAGAGAGATACAAACCCATCATAAGTTAAGGTTAGACCAGCAACTGACTTGTTTTCACAGATGAGGGGGAAATATAGTAATTGGCAAATTAAGGTCAAGCAAGAAGTACAAAATGCACATTTGCCAATTCCAATCAAGCTGAGATTGAATCTTTTAACAATATAACCTCCTAAAAACATTCCAATTGTCATAGTAGGTAGGGTGATGACTCCTAGAAATAAGAGAAGAGAATAAATTATAATTATACACATAAGATTTTCCTGATGTTTTCTATATAGAGCAGTGTAACAAAAGACAATGACCGTGTTCCTTTGCATTTGAACAGATGGTTTCCATGTGGGACCTTCTGTTTGATCATCTAAAATCCTTTATTATTTTTTTTCAAAAGGAGAGTTCCAGCCCTCAAGAACCCACTTCAAAATGACTCAGAAGTTTAGAATAAGAAACTTGAATTAACATTCCTTCCATATTCAACAAGATAGAAGAGCAAACAGATCTATATACAGTGCTGAAATGCTTGATCATCCTGTATGTAACCTTTCCATTTCATTGTTCTCTAACTGTCCAAAAGACAGATTCAATTAATCAAGAATTCAGTGTAAGTTTCTGGGAGCCAAAACTTTTAAGTAAGTTGAACCAGAGAATCACTCAGAATTCTGGTTCAGAAATTCATTTTCAAATGAATAGCTCTGTCTGTATTTAGGATCTCACATGCCACTTGATAAATTTTTAATTGATCAAATATTTATTATTTAGTGTTTCTACAATACTGGAATTATGGAAAGGATGATATAAGGAATTAATCCCTTAATAAACAAGTCAATATGCCATTGAAAAATAGATATAGTTGCAAAAAATCATCTCAGATATGGTAATGGTCTTGAATTATGAAGATTTTTAATGGTGTATTTAAATTGCTTCTCATTTTAGAAACAGCAATGTTCTGTACTTATATTTATCTGGAATCCTCATTTCAAGGTGTGTAAGTTGTAAAATTATAATGACCACATTACAAAATGCTTTGTCGTGGAATCCCAGTTCTAAATGGCAAGATATAATTATACAGATACCATGTGAAATTTCCATTCTCATGTAATTAAAAAAAACTGTAATATGAGATGCATCTTTGAAGGCAAAAATCACGATCCTATTCTGAGACTGACTCCATGAATAATTCAGGAGGAAGAATTAAGTGCAAATTATGCTGAAATGTCAAATGCATTCACAATATAGCAGCACTTAGGTTGCAATTATCTAGCAGTACATCAACTACAAAGCAAATAGGTAAACAGTATGCATGTCTTACCCAACAAAAAGTTAGCTTGAGATGGTGACTGGCCATACTGTTGCTCTACAAATTTGAAGACGTAAGTAAAGGAACCAATATAGCTACTGAGTTGTAGTAATGTCAAAAACAAGTATAAAACATATAAGTGGTTGGTTAGGATGCTTTTCATGGACTGGAAGAAACCTTAAAATTATAATAAGAAAATTAGAATGTAAGTCAAATACATCCTAATCTTATAATTCTATGTCATATAAGATTGAAAATTGCATTAATATATAAAATACATGACAGAAAGTGACAATGTCCTGAAATCTTGATTTGAATAAGTTTGGGAGCGTGTTCCTTCATAAATTCTATATTATTTGAACAATTCACTTTGTATCCATATTAAATCTTGTATTTGTATACCATTGGGTAACTTTTTTTATTCTGTTAATATTTTACTGTTCTTTCCAACCTGCCAACTATTACTCATTTACTAATTCATTTATTTTCTCATTTAATAAAGGCTTGGGTTTTTTTTTATATTGGGTATTGGGCAATATGTTAAGTGTTCATGAAACAAAAGTGAATCTTACCTGTGATGTCTCTTATTTATCAACACTTAATAGGATGATTGTTATGTTAGTAATGTAATTCATTAAATCTAAATTCTAGCAAAACCTGAGACCCATAGAAATCAGAATGCTATGTTCAAAACTCTCAAAGCTCAATTCAGTCTGAGCATTCAAACAGCTTGCTGCTTGGTACATGACTTTTTGACAATAAAACGATGCTCCAGCAAAAATATATCATGATTCAAGTCACATGTCTTCAGACACAAGTAATGATGTGTCTCAGGTGATACTAAGATGGGCATAATGACAGATTTGCCACCTCTGTCCAAGTCGCAATCTTTGTGATCTGGAATTGTGATATGTGTCTGTTCATTTTTTTACAGACTCAGGAAGGCGTAATTTTCATAGGGGTTTTAGAAAAAAAATAATTCTGAAAAGTTTAGTTCACAGGAGATCTAGTACACAAGTTGGACATGCTATTACTTCGAAATATTCTCTTTTTTTTCTGCTGGGAACAACTCCATGCTACGAATGAGAGACTTACCATTCACATGAACAGTGTTAGCGTGCTGCTCAGGTTTGGTCAAATTATCTGCTTGATCCTTTTCCTCATTTGTTGGGAGCATGTGCATAGACGCTGAAGTTTTCCTTTCCTTCTGGGATTTATATGGATTTTGGGGTAGAAAAAAGAACGGTATGGAACAAAGGATAGATAATAGTCCAGATATAAGGAAACCAAGCCACCACGCACCAACCCAACGAGCGTCCTTAGGAGTTATTCGGATACTGTCTAGAAGAAATAATTAGAAGAAGCCAGTCAAAATAATTTGAGATACAAAAAAAAAGAAGCACTAGAAATAGTCATAATGATATTTTGCCATTCCTAAACATGTACTTTCTTCTCTCATTTCGTCAACAGAGACTCTGGGATGAGTAGCTTGATGACATCTTACAATCTCTGTTTTCCAGAATCAGTCACAGCCACTGTCAGCAGAGCCTAAGGTAGCATCAACTCAGTGTTTTCTCTGAAGACAGGACCACCCAGCTGTCAACACTGGACATTCAACTGTGCAAATGACTTGAAAACTCTTGAAGAAAGAAGAATGTTCATTTTCACCTGAAGACATCCATGTGTTGGGTTCAATAAAACACTGGCAATGAAACTTAAACTGGTTTTGAAGACATTTTCCGAGTCCATAAAATGACTTCTCTCTGCTGACTAGTCCTTGAAGTGCTCGGAAGGACTATGCCAGCTGCTAGGGGATGATGGCCAACAGCAGCATGAATAAGTAGAGAATCTTTCAAGCTACAAAATCAACCAGTTAGACACGATGCACATACCTGTGCAATAGGGACCCGCAGGCTACAGGGTAATGAACTGCTCTCTGATTGGATATGAGGCCCACTCAGTGGGAGAGAACTCATACCTGCTACTGAGAACCAAGTGAGAATCCTATAGATTGGAAGGTCATAGAATTTTGAGGGAACATCTTACAGTTCTTTGGCTAAGAAGAGAGGGTATATGGATCAAAAAGTCTTCAATGACTATGTTTATCCCCTGTGATCCAGGCTGCTCTCTCACTCTTGGCTGGAGAATCTGCTTTTAACAGATTGACATCGAATACCAGAATGAATCCAGACCCAGTGGTATCATAAGAAAAGAAAGCCAACTGCCTGGCACAGTATGAATTCTTTCTATCACCTCTGCCAGGATGCAGGCGACATTTCAAAGGAAGTGTCAATTTAAACATGGGTGCTATTCTCACTGCTGGCTGAGAACCTCTTCCAGGGAGAAGTCAGTAGACACTGAGGAGATTCAAAACTCATCAGAGCAGAAATTCAGAGGTTGCCGAGAGCTCAACACTAAGAGAGACGTAGAACATATCTGCCAAGGCTCAGGGAACAATTTGAAAGTGGAGGTGGAGAGACTGTAGGAGCCATAGGGTGGGAATAAATATCCTGAAGCACTGTGTTCCCCCACAGAGACTGACCCCACAGTGAATACCAGCAACTCCAATGAGGAGATTTCTTAGTGGATAGTGGCTGGGGAAGAGGGAACATAAGAAATGGACCCATTCGTTGCTCAGGACATACTGAATACGCCTCAGCAGAGCAGCCATTCAGAAGCAGACCCACGCTTCAGGCGGACAATTCAAAAACACTGTCATGAACCAGAAAAGCACCTGAGAGGACATGATACAGTGAGCACTTCCCAACAAGGACAAGACCGCTGGAGAACTCTCTCTACCACTTAAGACAAAAAAGGAAAAAAAATACTACCAGTTCTTTGGAAACTCTTCCTGAGACTGGAAGAGAAGAAACTCCTGAACTCATTACCTGGACAGCTATATTGATCTGTCCCAAGTCATTTTATTTTGTTTTAGCTAACTCCATTTCTGTGGGACTCTCTCCCTCTGAAAACTACATCTTGGGTGATTGAACACTTTTATCCAGTTACACCTGTTATACTGGGAAGTTTATTGGTTTTGTATGTGTGTGTGTCTCTGTGTGTGTGTGTGTGTGTGTCTCCTGGACGTTTATTGTAATTTTATTATTTTTTTTGTAATTTTATTAACTGTAACTTTTATGTCCCTGGTTTGATGCTATTGATTAACAGTAACTTCTATTATTTGGTCTGTACCAGGTATAATGTAATTGTGTTTTTTTGGCTTTATAAGCCCTTTTTGAAAAAAATATTGTTTATTCAGTTGGAGAGAGAGAGATAGAGAGAGAGAGACAGAGAGAGAGCTCCAAGGCAAAGTGCCCCTGCAAATGAATTCCAGATGCATGTGCCACTTTGTGCATTCGGCTTTACGTGGGAACTGGGAATTAAACCCAGATCCTTAGGCTTTGCAGGAAAGTGCCTTAACCATGGAGTCATCTCCCCAGCCCATAAGCCCTTTGCAAGTCTTTTCTGGGTTGAGAGTCCTCCCCAGCCAGAGCTCACTTTTGACCACTGGCAATAAATGATTCTTAATTAAGAAGCGTGGGCGGTGTGTAGTTGTCTCGTGAACTATGTCAAGACCACTTGGCAGAATGGTGACAGGTATTTGAAAAACACTCTTGTGTTTCCTCATCCTGGTGTAACTTACCCAGGTCTACGAATCCAATGTCCACGTACATTTGCGCAAACAGAGATGACATGGTGAAGCCAATGACTGGACCGATCATCGCCACGGAATTCAAAGTACCTGAAAGCATGACAAGCCTTTCTGATCCAATGCCACGAAGGCACTGCTTCCGACCAACATGTTTTCAAAAGAAGCATTTCTCCAAATATTTTCCCAGGCATAGAATTCACTCAGTCACGATTATTTCAAAAATAGACTCCGAGAAATTAAACATGCTATTGAAGATATTCTGTACATTACCTAAGTACATAGATGATTGTCCATCCCTAGCAAAATCATCAATGTAAGAAACCCCCAGGGGTACTATAGGTGTTTCCCCCACTCCACGGAGCATGTTACCCATCAGGACATACACCCACATGAATGATTTGGACTCCTCCTCACATTCTGTGTAGACAAAAGAGAGATTTAAATATGAATGTCCACATTGCTATCAGGAGCTCAGCTACTCAAACTGTTAATTATTCCTGGGTTGTTGGGGGTCTGTTTGTCCCTTTCGTCTTGTCTTGTTACTTTTTCCCTCCTAATATTAAGTGACTCATACTCAGTTTGCAATGTTTAAAGATGCAGAAAAACACAAATAAAGCTAAAATTATCTGAAACCCCACTGCCTCTGTGGATGCTCATTTCTAATGTTTGTTGAAAATCTCCCACACTTTTCTGCATAATATTAAATGGCAGACTTAAATATTCATCTGTGCTAATATAATCTGCTTCATCACTGTTATGATAATTCCCCTATTTCTTTTCACTGTGTTGCCTTTCATATCAGGTTTTTTTTAACAACTTCACATTGTTTCAGAATCTATTTTATCACGCTAACATTTTTTTAATTGCAAAATATTCCAAAGTCTAAACACGTGTAAAAAAATGAAATTAGACCCACTCTTTTCACCATGCACACAGATCAACTCCAAATGGATCAAAAACCTCAATATCAAGCCTGTAACCCTGAACACCCTGGAAGAAAAAGTTGGAGGAACCCTACATGAGATAGGAGTAGGGAACAACTTCCTGAGCAAATCCCCAGTAGCCCTGGAAGTGCAACAGTCACTTAACCATTGGGACCTGATCAGGCTCAAAAGCTTCTGTACAGACAAAAACACCTTTCTCAAAGTCAATAGACTCCCTTCAAATTGGGAGATGATTTTCGCCAGCTACAACACAGACAGAGGCCTGATTTCCAGAACCTACAGAGAACTCAAAAAAATTAATAGCGAAAACCCAAATTGCCCCCTCACAAAATGGGGCACTGATCTCAACAGAGAATTCACAGAGGAGGAAACACAAATGGACTTTTCTCACCTGAGAAAGTGCTCAGCATCCCTAAGCATCAGGGAAATGCAAATCAAAACCACAATGAGATTCCACCTTACTTCAGTCAGAATGGCAATAATAAAGAAAACCAACAACAATCATTGCTGGCAAGGATTCGGGGGAAAAAGGAACCCTCATTCACTGCTGGTGGGATTGCAAACTTGTTTAACCACTATGGAAAGCAGTGTGGAGACTCCTGAAAACAATAGACATAGAATTACCAATGGACGCAGCTATCCCTCTACTAGGTATCTATCCACAAGATGTCACATCTCGATGCAGAAACATTTTTACAACCATATTTATAGCAGCTCAATTCATAATAGCCAAGAATTGGAATCAACCCAAATGCCCATCCATGGAGGAGTGGACAGCGAAACTGTGGTATATTTACACAATGGAATTTTACTCAGCTGAAAGGAAAAATGATATATCGAAATTTAGGAAAAAATTTTCTGACTTCGAGCAGATCTTACTAAGCGAACACTCAAAAAAAACAGAGAATCGAATGCCTCATATTCTCCCTCATATGTGCTCCTTAACCAGGATAACCGTGTTCTTAATGCAGACTAGTAGAATGAAGTGAGAGGTTATGAATGAGGGGTAAGGGATGGGGGAGGGGAATGGCTTAAGCATGAGGATAAACCATACTAGGTTCAAAAACATAAAATCCTCACGAGCATACTGTAACCTATTGAGTAAGTAGTGAGCGTCGACTGGCAAGAGGGGCAATGAGTGGTAGGGGAGAGAGCCTAAGCCTGTGAATAATTATATCAGCCTGACAACCCCTGGTTCCAGGCACTGGTTCCTTCCCTCACTGAGCTGTTGACCAAAGTGACTCATGAGATTCCAACTACAAGACAGACTTCTGTCAAAGCTCTTGGGTGCCCTCCCCAGGCCTGAGGCGAAACCCTGTTGCTGAAGAAACCACAGAATGCTATCGATCAGCATTGAGAGACCCTTCAACGTCCAGAACGGTATCCAGCCCCCAGAAGGCAGTTAGTGTAGTGCTGGAAGGCACTGCATAGGCTGCCAGGGGAAACTGATCAACAACAGCTGGAGTAAACAGAGACCACTGACACGAAACACAATCTGCAGCCATGAGTAGGCTGACGATACCTCCTACTGGAAGAGAACAGTGAACTAAGAAAGGAGCACTTGTGCAATGGAGGAGCCTGGGCCTGGGGGAGACAATCAACAGCTTTCAAATTCGGTCAATTTTCCACTTAGTGAGAGGGACCCCTTGTCTGGAACTTGGGATTCAGGGAAATAGGCACCAGATCCCGTACTCTTGGGCTCCCAAGACAAGATGCACTATGGGAGCGATTGATGGGGAGGCTACTAAAAATAGAATCTAGGCAACCCAGAAATGTGTATATTTGTTAAGCTACACTGATCACACTCTCGGATGGAGATTGTGTTTGTGT
This sequence comes from Zapus hudsonius, assembly GCA_004024765.1. Taxonomy (NCBI): domain Eukaryota; kingdom Metazoa; phylum Chordata; class Mammalia; order Rodentia; family Dipodidae; genus Zapus; species Zapus hudsonius. The sequence goes on along the minus strand of PVHP010000991.1, from coordinate 104,060 downwards.
CTTTCAGGATGCAGCGAGAGAGCTGGGGCCCATCTAACCCTACCAACCGACCGTAGGCCGATAGCTGAGATTCTGGCAAGAGAGGAGCCACCACAGTCATACCGAGTAGGATCCATATGGAATCCTGCAGAGAATGACGGGATGAACGAGGGACCCACAGCAACAGCCATTCAATCAACACAGGATAAGCCAGTGAGACAGAAACCAATGATTTCGACACAAAGACCTCTAAGCTCACAACCTTAAAGCAGCCTTAATACTCATCCACCACGACTCAGGGAACTATGCGGAAGAGGGGGCAGAAAGATTGTGAGAGCCGTGGAGGGGGAGATTATCCAGAGGCATGGCCAGGAGAACCTGGCTGAATACTAGGCTATCCATGGTCTCCTGTCACAAGGACTGATCCAGACGACCCATGAGGAGGTTATCCAGCGTTTTGGAGAAGGGAGGGCAGCGGGGAATTGGGGATAACAACTCATTGTTTGCCCACTAAATATTGTAACTCATTATGGACAATAAAATTAAAATTAAAATTAAAAAAATATTCCAAAGTCTCCACTCCATTATATAGAATGCATTGACAATAATTATATAAAAGTCTTACTGACTGTTTTATTAATGTGAATCAATAACAGTAGAATGATAGTTAACTCTGCAAGTATATTTTTGTCCAATATCTATTTAAAAATAACTTCCAAAAACAGTTATAAATTTGCATATTCCCAACACTACTGAAAAATTTTCATACAGTTTTCATTGTTCTGTATTTAGGCCAATTCCTGCTGCTTACTTGTTTGTTTTTGTTTATTTGTTGAGAGAGGCTCTCTCTATTGGTCCAGGTTGTCCTCAAATTTATTATCTTCCCACTTCCGCCTCTTAAATGCTGGGATCAGACACCACCACATCTGGCTCCTGCAGCTGGATTTTTTAATGCACATTCTGTTTGCTACCTTCTTACTAAAATAGTCCTCTTATCTAATTCTTACCAACTTACCTGCTTCTCACAATTCCCATATTAGCATAACGATTCTGTCTGTATGTCAAGGTCAAATTTTTTTTCTACTTGTTTTAAATCAATTTTGCTATTAGGTTTTATACCAATATTTAGAAATGTAATTAAATTTATAAATTTTAGAACATTTCTCACTGTCACTGTTAATTCTTACCTTTCTCCTCTATCTCAGGGGATGGTCCCGTGAGTAAGGAAGTTTGATTAGCCATACAGATTAATGATGAGTTCTCTAATGAATTAGTAAGACTTTTTGTGGAATACCTGTAACTGTAAGAACATCACGAGATTTAAAATGTTGCTTTATTTATGGAGTATTTTCACCTTTCTCAGAAACACAGAGGAAGCTTCCCTTTAATTGTACCCCTCTTCTCCAAATGACTAGAATCCTGTGACAATTTCCCCACCTAACTTTCAGAAGAAATAATGGATGACAGTAAAATGGGAATGCCAGGGAGGAAAAGTCAGTCATTTCCAGGCAAGATGGATTATCACCTTCCCGCCATTCTGTGTCTGATTAAACCCTGGTTAACATCAGAAATTGTTCTGGATTCCCGTTTCTGTTTTGTCAACTGCGAGTGTATCTATTTCTCCTCAAAGAGTGGTGATGGTCTAAACTTTCTGATTATTTATGAAGATATGTAACAAACTTAAGATCAGTGTTTTGCAAGTCAGGATGTAATGCGTGTCACCTAACCTACATTTTCTACCCAGGAACTTGGTTTTCCTTCACAGATACACACACATGTGCACACACATGAATGTCTGACTCTCTAAAAGTAAAAGGCGTTCTAGCCCACTTCAACCGGATAAGGGAGAAGGTCACAGAAATGGCAAAGATAGAATTAGACTCAACACAAGTGATATTGTCCAAGAAATACTAAAGTACCCCATAGCTCCATGAACAATCTGGCAGTCTTCTCCACTGCAAAAACTTGTAATAAGACATAGAGTTTTGTAATTAGGGAATTTCACCATTCCTAAGATACAATATAACTACACGCCTGTAAGTTTAATATACAAGATGCTGTGTTATCGTAAGGAAAGGGGGTTCATCGGGTTTGCTTAAAGGTTGAGGTATGGGTGCATTTGAGAAGACCTTACCATGTGTATGACCTGTGACATGAAGCTTTGTGATGGATAGACGTTTAGCAGATAGATGGAGGAGGAACATATCCAATACTAGAAGGACACTATATGTACAACATGTGCCCATTTGGAGAACTATATAGCTTTAGTAGTTGCTCACCAACTGTGGAGCGCTGTGGAAGACGAAGCTAGGCAGATACTCAAGAACTAAACTGATGAGCAACATGCATATGCAAATGAGTTTTCATATTAACCCTCAGACAATGGGATTTCAAGAGTATGGTTGCACACTCCCAAATATATGCAGAGCCTCATTGATAGTTTCACAGAAGAGCATCCAGCCTGCTGATTTGTCAGTGTATCGTATCTGTACTTTAATAAATTTCAGTCTACTCTATCAACCCCATATTAAACGTGGGTCTCAAAACCCTGAATTACATACTGGCCCACTACTGGTTCACAATCTGAAGTTTGAAAAATTGGAATTTGCAGAGTTTTAACAAGAGTGGAATAATTAGATCTGTTTTTATTTTAGATTTTTAAGGGCTTTCTCTGTTTTTGAGATAGGGTCTCAGGTAGCCAAGATGGCTTCCAACTGACTAGGTAGTCAAAGATGACCGTGAACTTCCCATCCTCTTGCTTTTGCCTCTAGAATGCTGGGGTTACAAGTGTATGCTACCACGTCTGGTTTATATGGTCCAAGGGATGGAACTCAGGGTTCCAGGACTGCTAGGTAGGCACTCTCCCACCGAGCCATATCCCCAGCCCAAATCTGCGTTTTAGCAGGTATACTCTAGTACTGAATATGAGTTAGAATAAAATTGAAACTGTAGAAAAAAACATCCAGACTAGAGACCATTAGAATCTCAGCTAGGATAAGGACAATGAGGCTGTGTTTCTTGACAGGGGATAGAATAATAAGCAAGACTTTGGGGGTCATCAGTCATGTGCATCACAGTAAACAGAGTCAGAGGGAGCCTTTGTCGTTGGTTTGCATTCTTGGCAGTTGAAAGAACCATTTCGGAATGAAGGAACAGGTACGAGCTGTTGGAACACATGGCTGCATGGGAAATACTTGTGCATGCTGAACTGGAGATACAAAGAAGGTGGTTGCACACACAGATGCCCAGTGTTAGTTAGAGAAAGCCACTCTGTGTAGGCGATGGCTGCATTTAAGCATATATTGTACACGAGTCACTCAGGAGAAGTTACGACTAATGTCAGAGCCTCAGAGATGCTGACATTTTGGAGTTATTTGCAAGAGTGAAGGATTTGTGCAGAAACAAACCTAGAGAATGTAGTATGATAAGTGGAATGGTGTGGGACCCTGCTTAAAGGTGCATGGAGAATGTAGGGTTTTGTTGAGTCTGGCAGGCTTCTGGGACTCTCTCCTTCTGATAAGGAAGTTGAGGCAAAGTCTGAGGGCCCCTATAAATCTTAGCAATCCTGAACACTCCAGCCCCCAGGCAGGACACAGCTGTGCCCTGAGATAAGCAGGCAATTCAAGGCCTAAACTTAGCCCAGCTGCAATAACAAACCTAAACAATAAGGTATTTCCTCTGCTGACATCACCATTCTATACATGTCTATTATACATGTATAGAGTCACGTAGGCCCCTCGATTTATCTATGCAAAATAGGTATCCAGAGGGTACTGGCCCCTACCAATCAAACTCATGAGATGTCCACAGATCTTGCCCCTACCAATCTCCTTGCTTCCTATGCTTCTACCTCTGACTTTCCTCTACATAAATAATTGCTCTCTATACGATAAACAAGAACTTCCCACTGCCGTGTTCTCCCGGGCGACTATGCCCATCGGCTCACAGCTATTCCAAGCCTCTGCTCACCCAGCTCCGTGGGCGAACAGGGAGTTGATGTATGCTGCAACTTCCCCACTAACCCACAGACCCGCAGAATGGGAATGGGGGAGAGGGGACAAAGGAGTATGCAGTATGACCAATTGACAATGTGTTCAAATATTAACATTCTCAATTAAAAAAAGAAAAAAATATTATGTACCATATTGCAGAGAGTAAATCTCTTTGAAGGGTCAAAGGCAGAAAAATATGGCACTGATACAGTGACAGAAAGTATGAATTTAAGCTGGAGGAGAGGTGGCTCAGAGGTTAACATGCTTGCCCGCAAAGCCTAATAACCTAGGTTCAACTCCCCAATGCCCAAGTAAAGCTAGATGCACAAAGTGGTGCATGCATCTGGAGTTCGCTTGCAGCAGCTGGAGGCCCTGGTGCACCCATTCTCTCTGTCTGTCTCTCTTCTATCTCTCTGCTTGTAAATAAAAAATATTTTTTAAATTGTGAGTTTGAGTTTGATAATGATTAAAGTCATCATTGTCTATTTCAGAATGGCCCACTGCTTCTCAGTACTCATTGCTCTTTCCTATTTTATTAATTAAAGCTGAGATTTTTCCATTGGAAACGCAGAGTTGGAATACATCTTCCTATCTCTGCATACAGTGCAGCTAAATTTTGGGCAATGTGAAGCCAGTAGGAGTATTCTGCTTTCAAAAATATTTCCTGGTCCTCATACTTGGTGTACTTGTTTCTGAAGTTTCTTATTCTTTTCTCAACATCTGCCAAAAATAACAAGGACACAGTTTGGGCCATGATGCCTCAGGTCATATGAGACCAAAAAAAAAAAAAAAATGGTATCATGCCCTCTCAGAGTGGGTACATTAACAACTTTTACATGAAAAATGAGCTTTGATCTCCTTTTATCCATTGGTGTTTTTAATTCTTTCTCCTAAACATGCAGTTCCAATCAGAACTTAAATTCTCCCAAGGACACAGTTCTAATCAGAACTTAAGTTCTTTCTCCTAAGCGTGCAGTTCTAATCAGAGCTTAAGTTCTTTCTCCTAAGCATTCAGTTCCAATCAGAACCAAGCAGTGGTCTTAGAACCTGCCTCAGTAGAATAGCACTGGACAAGCGTACTATAGAAGGTTGAGTATGGAGTCCTGTTGTATATAATTTAAATCTAACAAGCAATACCAGGAACTATGCATTATATTGAAAAGTCATAAAGAACTTACTTCCTATGAAACTCTGTACCTTTCTTAGTGCTATGTGTCCCTCAAAGCCTATAAAAGCCATAGTACAGAAAAGAGGAAGTTAATTATTACCCGTGAAATGTACCCATTTCCATAAACACTTAGTGAGTGATCTCTTCAAAAGGCATAACTGCCTATTTAAAGGAAAGGAAAGGAAAGGAAAGGAAAGGAAAGGAAAGGAAAGGAAAGGAAAGGAAAGGAAAGGAAAGGAAAGGAAAGGAAAGGAAAGGAAAGGAAAGGAAAGGAAAGGAAAGGAAAGGAAAGGAAAGGAAAGGAAAAAGTCTTTTACCATAACGTACAAGTTCTTACAACAAAGCCCGGGCGGTTGACACTTACTATCCCATGAAGAAGTGGGGCATGGCGGTCAATATGCTTCCAGCTCCCATGATAAGACAACCAATCCCAATCAGTTTCGGTCTATGCAGTTTGGAACCGAAGTAACTTACAAATACAATAACTAACAAGTTTCCTGTAAAGAGACAAAAATTATATCACCTTGATTAATTACACCGAATACTGATTGAATCGAATTTTGTTTCCATTAGCATTGAAGGACTCAGAATGGTATGTACAGAGCACACACTGTCTGGTTACTTTCCCTCAATCTGTTCCATAAGGTGAAACTCACCCACAATAAACCAATCACAGGAAAGTTTTATAGGATGGATGATATACAGAAATTTATATTATCAACTCATTATTTTTGGAGCTAACCTTAATGTTTATTAATACCGACAACACTTTACTGTCAAATAACATTTCCTTTTTTTTTTTTTTTGAGGTAGGCTCTCACTCTAGCCCAAGCTGATCTGGAATTCACTACATAGTCTCAGGGTGGCCTTGAACTCATGGTGATCCTCCTACCTCTGCCTCCTAGGTGCTGGGATTAAAGGCCACCACACCCAGCTATTGTATCCTTTCTTGTGGGTATCAAAGCTCATACTGAACAATGATTTCTGGGGTGTAAAAGAAGACTTTTGTTGTATCTATCTATAGAAGAGATAGAAAAGTTTGCTGGCTTGTGGAAAACACATTAGTTAATTCACCGATTTTTTTCCTGGCATTCTTTAAATTGTTAATATGTACTTGTCATGGTATTTGGAGTCAAAAATATTATACAGGAATAAACTATGCTACCTACCAGTAATTAAAAACATGCCAGTAATAAAAACAGACCAGTAGAGCCCAGAAAGGGAGAGATTAAATTAATTAGGGGCTTTTGTACTTCAGTATTAAACTTTTAAAAAAGTTTCCAGGAAGAATGACCATTTGGGATTTATTGTTGATTCTAGGTCATGTAGCTTAAAGATGGAAGAAAGAGAATTCCAAGCAAAGAGAGTCACAATTAAGTCTAATCTTTCTAAAGTTATAGGTTTTCTGAACAACAGAGACGAAGATTTACTGAACATCTAACCAAGATTTACTGAACATCTGACAGAACCAACAATAAGTAACACTTAAGTGAGCTTTCCATGAAAAGGAATAGAAACTCAGAAGATCCCAAGTTAGTATCTCGCCTGGTACAAGAACAATCCATGAAATCAGAACTGGAAGATTAAATAGAATAAGATAACAATAAAGTAATTTTGATTTAAAAATAGTTGATTTAAAAAATAACTATGCAAATTTTCACTCAAATGAGAAGGACGATCCTAGTATATAGAGCCTATCAAGGAAATGAACAAATCTGGTGTGTGTGGGCCAGTAATGGACAGCTTCATTGTCTGACAGCCAGGCTGTCATCTGGCTGTCTGGATGCTTTGAGCGCTCCGTGGTGATCGCTCACTGAGCAAACTTTTCCAGTTGTGAGGAATGCTGTACCCACAATTGCTCCTGAAGCAACAACCCCTGCTTCAGAAGGCTTTGATCCAGTCAGGTCCCACAGACCTCCTCTTGCAAACTTTGGCTCCAGCCATTCCTGTCCCCCTTGCGACTATTCTTATTTAGCACACTAGAGAGCACACCTCCTCAATGAACCTGCTCCTGCGCTGTTTGGGATTGGCAGAACTAGAAATTATGCCAAGTAAACCATGGTCTTTTGGCTGTGTTATAGTCTTTTAGAATAACTCTGGGAGGCTTCAATCCGGGGCATCACTCTCTCCTTTATTCTGCAACATTATACTCCAATAAAGGTTTCTCCCAAATGGTCTTTTATTGCTGTGGTGGTTTGATTCAGGTGTCCCCCATAAACTTAATTTAATGTTCTGAATGTGTGATTCCCCAGCTGATGGCAATTTGTGAATTGGAACCGTGTTAGAGCTGTGTTGTTGGAGGGAGTTATGGGTATTATGTCCAGCTTCCCCTTGCCAGTGTTTGGCACACTCTCCTGCTGCTGATGTCCACCTGATGTTGGCCAGGAGGTGATGCCCAGCCTCTGCTCATGCCATCATGTCCCCTACCATCATGGAACTTCCCCTCCAGTGTGTAAGCCAAAGTAAACCAGTTCCTCCACAAGCTGCTTTTTATCAGGTTCTTTGTGTCAGTAACGAGAAGTTGATTTCAATAAGAAGGTCTTTATCTGTGGTCTTTATCATATAGATGGAACAGGCTGAGCTGGTAGAACACAGCAGTACCAGGTACCTGGGGGCTGAGCATCTCTAGGCAGTGGCCAGAATTAGAGACTTCAGAAACTGGATGACACACATGTGAAGAAAGGAAGAGGCTTTGGGAGGGCTGATTGGACACTGTAGACTCGAGTCTTGGGAAGGGTTACACAGAGGCACCAACCATTGAGCAGAGGATGCTAAGCCTGGAATCTTAAAGCTGTCGAACTCCCTGCTCAAAGCTGAGTTTCCAGTGCCTAAAGCTCAAAGCAATAAGCCTCTAAACTAAGAATCTAAAGCTGTATTCCGGTAGCACGCGGAACTTGGGCAAGACAAGGCTCAACTATTTCTCTGGCTCTTAAAGCTTGGAGCCACCAGCCTCTAGTCTGCAGGGTTTCCTTAAAGCATCCAGGTTAGTGACACCTAGCTGTAAGCTTCTCACACTCAAAAGCTCAGAGCCACCAGTATTAAGGGACACGGTTCTCAAGTCACGATTTACATCTGGACAATGCAAAACAACCTTCATCCAACTGTTTGATATAATCGTAAAATAAACACATTTCCAATAAGCAGAAAATATGACACACGTTCAAGTGGGAGTCACATTGCAAAATCAAGGGGTAAGAAAAGAAGCCAATCCAATTAATCACTCTGTTAGAAAGCTTCAACGATTGACAGAGATAGTAAGAATAATTCTTCAAGCAAAGAGACATGCAGTGAATTAAAATTAAAAACCATCGACATTCTAATTTTAAAATTTGAGATGCTTTCATCAATCAAAAGGGAGGCAGAAGAATGACAGAGAAGGAGGGTGTCATCTCCTTTAAAACACAAAAATTCAGGATTCAGGAGGAAAAGATAGGTGAGCCTTCCTTTCTACAACTACTTTAAAAATATCCAGTGAAGCCAGGTGTGGTGACGCACGCCTTTAGTCCAGCACTCGGGAGGCAGAGGTAGGAGGATCACTTTGAGTTCAAGATCACCCTGAGACTATATAGTGAATTCCAGGTCAGCCTGGGCTAGAATGAGACCCTGCCTCAAAAACAAACAAAAAATCCAGTGAAGTATATATTGAGTAAAGTTTAAAAGTAGATCAAACATGTAGGAAATATTTGCAATCTATATAACCACATAACTTTGGGATTCTTCCAAATCAATATTAAAAAGAAAAGGAAAGAGCAGGGGTGATGAGCTACCAATTCATGAGAAAATGTCATGTTTAGTAATTATATAAAGTTCCTCTGTTATGGGAGACAATATTAAAATTAAATTAAGACAACCAAGCAATATTTTGATGGTCGTTGGACTCAAATTATTTTCAAACAAAAATATTTCTAATTCCAGAGGGATAAAGAGTTGAAATTTAACATAGATTTTCCCGAAGCTTTTCCTTGCTCTGGAAATCATATACATTATTGTCATAGGTCAACATGTCTTTGTACTTGGCCATTTTCATTTTGGAATTTCCAACCTTTTTTTTTTTTTGCATTTTGACACTTTCATACATGTAACCAATGTTATTTCTGCCCCCCACCATTGTCCTCTCCTTCTCCTTCCCCATTCATCTCCATCTTATTTTCATGCTTTTACTCACTGAGTTAAATTAAGAGTTGCTTGCCTGGTCACTGGAGGATATTTTCTCTGGAATGGGCAATTGACTAGTGATGAACCCAACTCCCCCTCTCTTGGTGGTCATTAGCTTCCAGTAGCTATTCTGAGAGGTGTGGGGTCTTATGGGCACTTGGGTGTCCATGATAGAACACTGACAGGCTCTAGCTTGTGCTGGAAAACCCAGCTGCTGGGAATTCATGAGGGTCATGAGCAAGTCAAATCTACATGACAACCTCTTCCCCAAGGTTCCCAGAGCCTGGCAGGGGGTGGTTTTGATGCCTGGATTAGAGGCTGAGCATAACGTAGTCACTAACTCTCTGCACATTTGCAGGCTACAGCACCTTGGCGAGGTAAGCTAAAGTGTCACAAGTGTTCCTTTGAAACCATCAGGTTGGCATAAAATCAGTCTTACAACATCTTGACTGTTGACATAGTGAGGGGCGGATATTTTGTTGTGATTTGTAAGAGACTCTCCATACCACACTCTTTCACTGGACTGGTAGAACTGCCCTGTATGACCCTCAAACCATGTTTCAGGTATTCCAAATTTGCCAGGGGAGATGGATTTATCTCTGGTTGAACACCTTCAGTGTAGAGCATACCTGCATTAGTGCTTTATCTCTGCAAGCTTGGTTAGTAAATCAGAAATGAAAGTTACCAGTCTCGAAGCCTCCATCAATGACACCAGCCTTGGAAGAGGAGATGTCAAATCTCCTTTCTATTTGAGTGATGGAACTTTTCATAAGGACTCCACCCAAGGCCTTACAAATATAGCTGAGTGACAGGGCTACCAAAAACATCTAAGGAAAAGCAGAAAAAATGATTAATCAAAAGTGTATATATGACTTATATGGGCATGGAATTAAAGTGGCTTTTCTTCTTTATTTACAAATAATATTTTTATTATGGAAAGAACACCTAATTTTCCCCTGTAGCAACTGGCACTTCTCAGCCCTCTATGATCAATATATAGGGAAAGCATTATTGTCTAATTAAGAAAGCAATAAAGTTAACATTTGCTATTTTAGTTTAATGTCATAATCTTTTTTATAAGAGACTAGAAACTCCACAGATGGTCATTTGAAGCTATTTTTTTTTTGCTTCCAAGTGAACAGCAGACACCAACTGCAATGAGTAATAGGATATTTTGAAAATGTCCCTCAAACTAACCATTGAGAGAAATGATCAATAATTGCATTTATATCAAACTTTATATCAAAAGCACTCACACTTAAAGGGGAAGATAATAGAATGGGATTGCTGTTTTTCCCACCTTGATGGCCTTGCCCTCAAAAACTGTAAGATTTAAAATAAATTCTTCCCTTCCCCAAATTGCACGTGGCCAGGCATTTGTTCATAGTAAGACAGTAACCATACACTCACCTTCCACCTTAATTGAGGCAGAATCTCTCATTGATCACTGCTGTGGTCATTATTAGGCTAGCTGGCCAACAAGCTTCCAGAAAATTCCCCTGCCCTCACCTTCCTTCTTGCCATAGGGCACACTGGGGTCTACTTTGGATGCTGTTTGCTTCTTTTTCTTGTCTGAGTGTTCTGGTTAGAATTTGTCATAAGATAGAGCAATGAATGTTTAAAGTGGACATGCTCATTCTCTCCAAACTCCAGTCTTTCAACACAGTGCCTGACAACAGTAATACTTTTAACATAAATGTGCATTGTTACGTTAAAAAGGTCTGAGGCTGGGGAGATTTCTCAGAGGTTAGAGGCATTGGTTTACAAAGTCTGTCAGCCTGGGTTCAATTCCCCAGTTCCTAGATAAAGCCCAGTTCCTAGATAAAGATGCACAAAGTGGTGCATGAGTCTGGAGTTCCTTTGCAGGGGCAAGAGGCCCTTGTGTGCCCATACCCATTCTCTCTCTCTCTCTCTCTCTCTCTCTCTCTCTCTCTCTCTCTTCTCTCTCTCCTCATAAATAAATAAATACAAAAATACTTTTAAAAGAAGTTCTCTTATCTTGCTAGCCTTCTGAGAGTTTTTAAGCATAAAAAGGTAATAGATTGATTTCTGTCAAGTGTGTTTTTTTTCTGCATTAGTTGAGATGATCAGATGTTTTGTCTTTAATCAATGAACCACATGACACTGATGAATATTCTTGTATGTAACCATGCCCACATGCCCAGAACGAATCTCTCTTTTCCATCATGTACTATAATTTTAATATGCTTGCGAGTAGATTTGAGGTATATTTTGTTGAATGTCTTTTTAAATATATTTATTTATTTGCAAGGAGAGAGAGAGAGAGAGAGAGAGAGAGAGAGAGAATAAGCACACCAGGGCCTCTGGCCACTACAAACATGAAGCCAGGCATGGTGGTTTGTAATCCCAGGCCTTGGGAGACAAGAGACAAAGACAGGAGGATCCCTAAGGGGGCTGGATCCCCAGGCTAGCCCAGTTGATGATCTCTAGGCCGAAAGAGACCCTGTCTCAAAGTAGATGGATGGCACTTGAATTTAAATATGGGTATTGTCCTTTGGCCTCAACATACACACACATATGCACATATGCACCTGTACACACACACACACACACACACACACACACACACACTATACTTTCAATGTTCCTCAATGTATTTTGCATGGCTTGATAGCCAACCTCTTATATGTCAGTGAAGAAACCTCCATTACATGAATGTTTCATAGCTGTTGTTCTGCAGTCAAAGGACGTTTTAGTCTCTTCTAAGCTTTTTGAAATTATGAATACAGCTCTGGAAACATGTGTGTCCAGGTTTTATATGATGCTTCATATTTGGACATAATTAGATATTAATGTAATGAATTCTAACCATTCTAAGTATATAATAATATTTCATTGTTTTAATTTGAAATATCATAGGACATATGATACCAATATCTAGTTATATGTTTATATATGTTCACTGGCTATGTGTTCATCTTATTTAGTAAAGCATTTGTTCTGATGTTTTGCCCATTAAATAAATGGGTTGTTTATTTTTCTTATTATTGACTGTTAAAGGTTCTTACAATTGGGATTCCACATTTTACTAGGTTGACTATGTATCTTTTTGTCTCTATGCTTTCTGTTGAAAACTGGTTGTTAATTACTGCAGGACTTTTGTGTACACTGAGCTGCTTTTCCTGATTCTGTCCAGGTTCTCTTTCATGCTGTCTTGGGTAGTTTGATGGCAGTGTGTTGCAGAATGGATGTCTTTGAATTTATCCTGTGTGCAGTCTCTAAGCTGCCAGGATGTTACAAATCTTTGACAACTTCCACTGAATTTTAACAAATTCCAAAGCATGGTTTCTTCCCCCATTTTCCTCTTCTCTGCTTCTGGAGTTCATGTCACTGGCGTGTCGTCCACTTCATGGATTCCCAAAGATCCTTTTCATATTCTGTTCATTTTTCCACTTCCTTTCTTTTGTCTATTTTCTCAGACTAGATAACGTCAATTGTCTTGACTTCCCATTGGCTGATTCTCTGTTTTGCTTGTCCTGATCTGTTCTGAGACTTTTTCTGGGTCTCCTCAGGCTCACAAATTACCACAGACTGGGCAACATGTGACTCTTATAGTTCCGCAAGCTGGCAAGTCTGAGATTAGGGCATCTGATTGGCTTGGGGTGAAGGTTGTCCATTGTTTACCACCAGCCAGGATCTCCACGTATCCTTACAAGGAAGGGAACAGGCCAGCTCTCTGGCTTGGTTTCCTTTTTCATTATTTCTTTATTATTATTATTTTATTATCTCTTTTTTTTAAATCGGCTCTCTGGAAGAGGGGGCAGAAAGATTGTGAGAGCCGTGATGGGGGAAAATACCCAAAGTAATGGCCCCCCTCAGTAACAACATACTAGGGCCGGGGGAACTGGGCTGACTCCTAGGCTGCCCATGATCCCCAGCCCCAAAGACTGATCCAGACTCCCCACAGAGGAGGATATCCAGCTGATTGGGGATGGGGAAGAGGGGCATTGAGGAACTGGGGATAACAACTCATTGTTTGCCCATTAAATAATGCAACTCATTATGGACAATAAAATAAATAAAATAAAATTGGCTCTCACCATTTTTTTTAATAAATTTATTTATTTATTTGCAAGCAGAGAGAGAATCAAAGAGACAACGGGTGTGTCGGGGGCGGGCAGCCACTGCATCTGGCTTTCCGTGGGTACTGGGGACTTGAACCCAGGTTGTTAGGTTTTGCAGGCAAGAACCTTAACCATTGAGCAATCTCTCCAGCCCATGATTATTTCTTTATTAAGGGTACTAGACCCATTGTGAAGATCCCATTCTCATGACCTACTGATCTCCCCCAATTCCATACCTCCAATTAACATTCTTATTAGGATTTCAACAGAATTTATGGGGAATTCAAACATTCAGTCAATAATACCCTTTTTGTGAAGTTTTACTTATTATTATATTTTGAGTTCCTTCAGTCCTTTGCCAGTCTTGCACTGAGTCCAATAGTTAATCTTAAGTGAATACTTATTTTTTTTGCCTCAGGACTTTAATGAATATGCATCTTATCCCAGCCATGTGTCTGGTTCTAAATCCTTATGTACATAAGCATTTTTGACTATATCCCAAAGAAATATTTACATGACTCCCTCCCTTTACCATACTTGCGTGGCTCACTGTTCTCAACCACAATCTTTGGATCCAGGTTACCTGTAGGTGAGTGATTTACCTGCCTAACAATATTTTTGAGAAATGCATGGTTCTTCTGCGGTCTGGTTCAAAACTGCACAAATGTCTTGAGGTCATCCTCTTGTTATATCTCAGATAGGTTAAAACAAATATACACAATCATTTAAGAAAAATTTCCTTTTGCAACGTGGGCCCAGGACTCTATACTGTGAACGCACTCTCTTCAGGCTTGCTGCTCAGCCAGGGAGGCTGGTATGGCAAAGGTGAGGAAATGAATTCCAACTTCCCAACCAGTGAAGTCATCAGTCTTGATTCAAAATTCACTTAGAGGTTATAAAACTGACTACTTTGCAGAGTTCTGGCAAATTAGGTTCTGACAGTGTCTGCTGGCTTTTCCATGTGTCACTGGAAGGCAGGTGCATTAAACCAAAAAATGTTTTAATTAATATTGATCCTATCATAATTAAATGACTATCATTAAATTGCCAAATCTAGGGGGGAGAGAGCCTCTTTTTTATGTCTGGAGAGAGTATTTTGGTACTTTCCAGGAAATTATATTTCTGTAATTTGCTTGCAAGTGCTTTTACCTTTCTAGTAAAGCAGAATTCCTTCCGCCAATGTGGCCCATGTTCTAATCTCCACAAATTGTGAACGTGTCCTTGGGGTGTGAGGGTTCTTGTGGTGGCAGCTTTTCCTGGAATCCACGAAATTTTGTAACTGTTGGGCCATTGTGAGGTATAGGAAAGTCCAAAAAACATGTGGCAGTGGACCCAGAGGTTAGTGTGATGACATTGCTAGATGACAGCTGATCACTGAAGACTGTGGCAATGTCTAGAAACTGGAAAGAGATAGACTATCAAAGATGCCCCCACCAGTGCAATACTGGCATCTCTATTATGGGGTGTCATGGTTTGATCCAGGTGTCCCCCACAAACAAATGAATGTGTTCTGGGTAATCGATACTCAGCTGATGGCAGTTTGGGTTTTACAACCTCGATGAAGCTGTGTTGTTGGGGGCAGGCTTATGGGGTTATAAGCCAGCTCCCCCTTGCCAGTGTTTGGCACACCTTCCTGCCGCTGTTTGCAGTGCTGTGGCAGAGGTGATGTCCAGCCCTCTGCTCATGCCATCGTTTTCCCTGCCAGAATGGAGTCTCCCCTTGAGTCCATAAGCATAATAAACCCATAAACCCATTCCTCCACAAGCCGCTTTTGCTTGGGTTCTTTCTGTGCAGCAGCTAGAAAGCTGACCACAACATGGGGTAACCAACAGCTCTCAGATTTGAGGTCTGTTCCACGGGAGGGAATTCATGCCTGGTACTGAAAACCTAGTCAAAAGTCTATGGCTGGGGAGGCCATAAGCCCTCTGGTGAAAGCCTCTATTACTTGGCTACATGGATATATATATATATATATATATGTACAAGTATATATTACTTGGCTATATGTATATATATATAATGTATACCAAGTTGCCTTTTAAATACGTGTGTTTATACCCATATATTAGTGTTACTCTCACTTTTGTCTAGAGACTGATAAAAAGTGACAGTTGAGTGAGCGATCAACCGTAAATGCGACATCTCTCTATTACACCTTCTAGCACATCAAAAACCATAGCAGAAGACATGGTGGAGAGTGTAGGAGCCAAAGGACAAGGAGGAGTTCTTTGGAACACTTCCAGAAACAAAGGGGTTGTTACCTTCAGGGCCCCAGCACTGATATCACCTGCACAAGACCTGCATAATATTGGGAACATGAACAGTTGTCACGAATGATTGAATAGGGCCCAGAAAGTGGACATTACAATAGAAAAAGGAATAGAAGGAAAAACAACTGGGGGGGGATCAGTAGAGGTGGTAAGGGAGGAGGGGCAAAAAGTTAATGAATGGAGATTAAATAAAAATGAAGCATAATGCTTCAGCAAGCATGCCATTAAAAAAATACCAAGATGGAAAGACATTCCATGCTCATGGATGGGGAAAATCAATATAGTAAAAATGGCAATCCTGCCAAAAGCGATCTACAGATTCAATGTCATGCCAATAAAAATCCCAACCTCCTTCTTCACAGACATAGAACAAATAATCTCAAATTTTATTTGGAATGGCACAAGACCTCAAATAGCTAAAACTATTCTGAGCAAAAAAACTTACGCAGGAGGTATCACCATACCTGACTTTAAAACATACTACAAAGCCATAGTAACTATAACAGCATGGTATTGGCAGAAAAACAGACAGTCTGACCAGTGGAATAGAATTGAAGACCCAGCCTTTAAAGCAAGCAACTTCAGCTAGTAGGTCTTTGACAAGGGTGCCAACAATGTATGCTGGGCTAAAGATAGCATCTTCAACAAATGGTGCTGGACAAATTGGATAAACACGTGTAAAAAATGAAACTAGATCCACTCAATTCACCATGTACTAAAATCAACTCCAAATGAATCACAGACCTCAATATTGACCATACAACCCTAAACACCCTGGAAGAAAAAATAGGAGGAACCCTACATGAGACAGAAGTAGGGAATAACTTCCTGAGCAAATCACCAAAAGCCCAGGAAGTTCAACAGTCACTTAACCAATGGGACCTGATCAGGCTCAAAAAGTTCTGTACAGACAAAAACACCACACTCAGAGCCAATAGACCCCCTTCAAACTGGGAGATGATTTTTGCCAGCTACAACTCAGATACAGGTCTAATTTCTAGAACCTACAGAGAACTCAAAAAAAGTAATAGCAAAAACTCAAACTGCCCCCTCACAAAATGGGGCACTGATCTCATCAGAGAATTTACACAGGAAGAAACCCACATGGCCTTTACACACATGAGAAAGTGCTCAGCATCCTTAAGCATGAGGAAAATGCAAATAAAAACCACAATGAGATTCCACCTTACTCCAGTCAGAATGGGAATCATAAAACAAAAAATCAACAACAATAATTGCTGGCCAGGATGCAGAGAGAAAGGAACCCTTATTCACTGCTGGTGGGATTGCAAGCTTGTTCAACTGCTCTGGAAAGCAGTGTGGAGACTCATCAACAGAATGGACATAGAACTACCAATGTACCCAGCCATCCCTCTACTAGGCATCTACCTGCAAGATGTCACTTCTCCGGAGAGAGTCATTTGTGCAACTATGTTTATAGCAGCTCAATTCATAATAGCCAAGAATTGGAATCAACCAAAATGCCTTCCATGGAGGAATGGATAACAAAATTCTGGTATATTTACACCATGGAATTCTATTCAGCTGAAAGGAAAAATGAAATATCGAAATTTTAGGGAAAAATGGTCTGACTTGGAGCAGTTTCCACTGAGTGATCGATCTCTCAAAAGAACAGAGAGCCGAACACTGCATATTCTCCCTCATATGTGGTCTTTAACCATAAACTCTATGCAAACCAGTAGAAAGAAGTGAAAGGTTATGAATGAAGGGTAAAGGATGGGGGGAGGGGAATGACTTAAGCATGAGGATAAACCAAAATGGGTTCAAAATCATAAAATCCTCATGAGCACACTGTAACCTATTGAGCAAGTAGTGGGCGTCGACTGGCAAGAGGGGCAAAGAGTGGTAGGGGAGAGAGCCTAAGCCTGTGAATAATTAGATCAGCCTGACAACCCCTGGTTCCAGGAACTGGTTCCTTCTCTCACTGAGCTGTTGACCAAAGCAACTCATGAGATTCCAACTACAAGACAGAATTCTTGTAAAAGCTCTTGGGTGCCCTCCCCAGGCCTGAGGCAAAACCCTGTTGCTGAAGAAACCACAGAATGCCATCGATCAGCATTGAGAGACCCGTCTATGTTCAGAAGGGTAACCAGCACCCAGATGGTAGTCAGTATAGTTCTGGAAAGCATTGAACAAGCTGCCAGGGGAAGCTGGTCAAGGACAGCTGGAGTAAACAGAGACCACTGACATGAAACACAATCTGCGACCACGAGTAGGCTGAGAACACCTCCTACTGGGAGAGAACAGGGAACCAAGAAAGGAGCACTTGTGCAATGGAGGAGCCTAGGCCTGGGGGAGACAATCAACAGCTTTTAAATTTGGCCAAATATTCCACTTAGTGAGGGGGAGCCCTTAACTGGAACTGGGGACTTAGGGCAATATGCACTGGAACCTGGACTCTTGGGCTCCCAAGAAAAGATGCACTATGGGAGCGATTGACGGAGAGGCTACTAAAAATAGAATCTAGGTAATCCAGAATTGTCTATATCTGTTAACCTATACTGATCCCACTATCCGATGGAGATTGTGTTTGAATCTTTCAGAATGCAGCAAGAGAGCTGTGGTCCATCTAACCCTACCAACCGACTGCAGGCTGATAGCTGAGATCCTGGCAAGAGATGAGCCACCACAGTCATACTGTGGAGGATCCATTTGGAACCCTGCAGAGAATGATGGGATGAACAAGGGACCCACAGCCACAGCCATTCAATCAACACAGGATAAGCCAGTGAGACAGAAACCAATGATTTTTGACACAAAGACCTCTAAGCTCATAACATTAAATCAGCCTTAATACTCATCCACCACAACTCAGGGAACTGAGCAGAAGAAGGGGTGGAAAGATTGTGAAAGCCGTGGTGGGGGAGACTATCCAGAGGCATGGCACCCCTGAGTAACAACATACTAGGGCCAGAAGAACCGGGCTGACTGCTAGGCTATCCATGATCCCCTGCCCCAAGGACTGATCCAGACGGCCCATGGAGGAGGATACTCAGTCGATTGGGGGTGGGGAAGAGGGGTTTTGGGGAATTGGGAATAATAACTGATTGTTTGCCCATTAAATAATGTAACTCATTATGGACAATAAAAAAAGACTAGAGAACTTTTTATTGCCATGTTTTAAATAGAAGTAGCCAGGGAGAAGGCTCGCTCAGAGATTAATAGTGCTTCTTGCAAAGCCTGATGGCCTAGGTTCAATTCCGTAGCACCCATGCAAAGCTATATACTAAAAGTGAGGAATGCATCTGGAGTTCTTTCCTAGTGACAAGACACACATACCTGCTCACGTGCAAATGAATTAAATTTAAAAATATATTGGCAGTCATTCAGCAAATTTACTGGCAGAATAAAAAAAAAACAATTGATACTAAGATAAAAGGCAAAGTCTATATTTACCTGAAATTGTGGCAAGGATTATTTATTTATTATGGCAAGAGTTCTGGGCTTGAGGTCAGATGACAAGTTCCAACTTTCCACTTGGTTACATGTGCAGTTTTGATTAACTTGCTTACCTTAAATAAACTTTGACTGATATGCTCAGCTAGCATTTGTTGAGCAATTACAATCTGGTATCTGCTGGGCTACGGTTTGGAGTCAAGCAAGACAGGTGGAAAGGACGGAGACAGAGAGAACAAAGAAGGCTGAGAAATAACCTGGGAGAGTTAAGCATCCCCAGGGACAGTGACCCGAAGATAAGCAGTGGCCTTGTGACATGCACAGGACTCTTAAGTTGCCATAACTTTATCATGTTTTGAAGCACATGACAAAACAGGGGTTAATGCTGTCTGCCCAGGTTAAAGTTTATAGGTACACTCATTAATATTTGAGCTAACTTTTTTAGGGGGCAAAGGATGCTTGGATATTAAAGAAGAAATGAAACATTTAGGGCTGGAGAGATGGTTCAGTGGATAAGGCACTTGCCTCCAGTGCCTAAGGTCCTGGGCTCAATTCCCCAGTACCCACCACAAGGTGGTGGCCCTGGTGTGCTCTCTCTCTCTCTCTCTCTCTCTCTCTCTCTCTCTCTCTCTCTCTCCTCTCTGCTTGAAATTGAATAAATAAAATATTTTAAAAAAAGAAATGAAACATTTAAAGCAAAATCCCTAAGTATTATAAGACCACAGATCTGTTGAAAAGCAGAAAGAATGTCTATGTAGGCAAAGCGTGAAACAAAAAGATACGAAGTGGGCAGGAGCACTGGACCAGTGGTTAAGTGTGCTTCCTGCAATCACGAAGGCCTGAGGGGGCCTGAGACAGCCCCAGTTAGAATCTCTACGAGCCATAGAGTGAATGCCTGGGCATGACCACATAGGTCCAGAATTCCAGTTCTGTGAGAGCAAAGTGCAAAATTACCTCGGCTCAGGAGTGGAGAGCTCTGTGATCAGTAAGAGACTCTGTCCCAAGGAAAAATGGACGGATGAGCCATGGAGAGGGGCATAGAATATTTGATGTTCTCCTCCCGCTGCTCCTGTTCAGTCCACAAGTCACCACAGGTAAGTTCCCAGGGCTACAACAGTAACACACCCATACCACACATACACCACACATTCACACATACACACACCACACACAAATACCACACATACACATCACACATATATACACACACACACCACAGCACAACCACCACACCCACACCCACACCATACATGCCACCACAAACACACCACACATACACCACACCACACACACACACACACACACACACACACACACACACACACACACCACACATACCACCACCAGGCTCAGCTCTGTCTAGTTTCTTTAATTGTGAGAGAAGGTGGCAGAAAAGTGAATGTCCCTGTGGTGTGATGTGAGAAAGACTCTGAGTGCAGGCCGCCCTGAGCCCAGAAATGAGGGTGTGTCAAGAAGCTGTTCTCCAGACACCCCAGACAGGAATACAGCTTCATCACACTGAAGTCAGCTTGCTGTGACCCACATCAGACTCTGAACTTGTGTGGTTTTAAGCCATCAAGCACACACACCTTGCGCTCCTTTAGACGTGTGCTTTAATTGTGCCAAGTGGTATGAAATGGTATGAAAAAAGGCCATCGGGATAGATGAGGAATTATGCATAGGTCCATTTACATGTTTGGACAGGGACAGGTCAATGAATAGGATGACTCACATGGATGGTGAGGGACAGGTCTATGGAACTGTGATAAAAAGGGCATTAACAGAAAAAAAAAGCAAGAGACCAGCATCTGGCATGCAGTAAGTGCTCAATAAATGCTAGCCACGACTATTATCATTGCTCTTCATATTCTCTTAATTAGTTCTGCAAGGCACATGCTTTACCCATATTGTTCACACCCATCTTCTAGTCCCTTCTCCAAATATACTGTAAGAGATATCCCTTTGCAGTACCACAGTTTATTACCCTAGAAAATGCAATGTAATTGAGTTGTATTCACCAACCTTTTTGCTTGTGAGTCCCATTCTGCTTAAACAGCATTCAAACATTTCATCAGGACACACTTTATCAGACTAGTCTTTAAAAACAAATAAACCTGTTCCCTGGACTAAGTTAAAAGGGAGCATTCTTAAAACACAAAATACAGCATTTATCTATGTGGGTACAACCACAGCATCAACTAAGAAAGGAACTTAAAATATTAGTAAAAGGTGATTGTAACCGATTTCCTGAAGACTTCCGTTAGGGTTTGTAGGCTTTCCCCTGAGCTCAAGGCTCTTTGATTTCTCAAGGTAGGTGACTTCAGGTAAATGTCTCAACTTCACCGAGTTTTGCTTTCCTCACATCACATTGTGCTCCAGGACATTTTTTTCCTATTCACAAATATGCTAACATCATTCAATATCCACACTTGTGAAACCTGAGGCAGAGTTATTATTTTTATTAATTTCCAAATGAAAAAAAATTAATAAAAATAATAATCCACTAAGGCATAAATTAGATCATCATGCCAGTTCTTTTTATTTTAGATTTCTTTCTCAACAGATGTTCCTTAAAGTTTTCCAATAAAAATTGCTGAGTCAAGAATAGGAATATTGAAGTCTGCTTATTAATAAATTGTGTTATATCTTACTATTTGCCCCAACTGTGAAGTGACTCTTGAAACAATAAGTCTAGGTTTATAGTTTGTTTTAAAGAATAGTTATACATCTTAAGCATTATGCAATATATTTTACCTTAATTGTATATTCATAATTATCTCTTCACCCATCAGGAACAGAAGACGGGGGTATCAAATCAAATATTTCTATTTTTTCAATAGTAATGAACACTTCAGCATCTTAAGGACATTTCAATCAAGATATGGATCATCTTTTTTATATCTTTAATAGCTGCTTTGATTAAAAGCTTGAATTTGAAGTACAATATTCTTATGAAGAACTTGCTTTATCTTCTACCAAAGAAAATTACGTTTTCTTATTTTAGTTGGGAAACAGGACACACATTTTACCTTGAATCCATCAAAAAATTTAGTTTTCTCTTTTCCTGAAGATGGGGCCTTTGCCGTTGTAGTCGAACACTGAGTTTGATCCATGACTGAACAGCAATGTGCTTAAATTCAATTACTGTCGCTGCTTTGTTTGATCACCTATCCAAGAAGAAAGTAACTTATTTCACTTTTAAAATATACAATTTAGAAATAAAGCACAAGGTTAATACCAACCTGTCAATCATTACAGTATTAATTAGTATTCATTCATTCTTAGTTTGTCCCAACCAGTAGGCTAGATAAATACTTAAACCAAAATTAGAAAGAAAGAAAGAAAAAAAGGATACAAAGTTCTAGCCTTAGGAAGACTTTTAATTAGTTAAGAAGATAAATTGAGAAAAGTTTGGTATGGAAAGTAAATGAAGTTATGAAGATATGTACACTAAATGAACACTTAAATATAAGAATTAAGATTTCTATGTCTTTCTAGATATCTGGATTTTAAGATTCATGAACAGGATCATTTAATTTACTTTTGTATGTCTTTGGATTAGTTTAAAAGCTTCAGGTGCCTCTCAGTGAGACTGGCTATGGTTGAATTTCCCAAAGACAATCGAGTTGAATATTCAAATGATAAACAACACAGATTGTTTCAACTTTGTCCCCGTATTCAGAAACATGATATCAACTATTAACAAAACACACTGCAGTCTTTTGTTACACAAATGGTAACATATTGTCAACTTTTTATCCTGCTGTAATGTAGCTTTATCTTGATATCAGGTTTCCATATTTTTATTATGCTTGCAGTTAACCAGTTCACGATGATGAGCAATTGGGTTGCTAATTACTTCATATTAGAAATCATGTTCCTTTATCATGCTATCTTATCTAGTACATTGTCACAGCTGTGGAATTAATTACTCTAGGTGTTTGGGTATCAAAGTGTAAGAGAGATGGTATTTTAAGAGTTACTAAGCCCCTGTGGTGGTGTGAATGTAGAATGTCTCCCCTCTAGCCTCGAATGTTTGTAATTGCTTCTCCTTTGCTGGTAGAACCTTTGGGAGGTCCTTGCTGGAAGAAGTTACTGAGGGTGGACCTTGGGGTTGAGTAGTCCAGGTTTACTTTGTTTTGAAAACTGGCTCAC
This sequence comes from Zapus hudsonius, assembly GCA_004024765.1. NCBI lineage: Eukaryota > Metazoa > Chordata > Mammalia > Rodentia > Dipodidae > Zapus > Zapus hudsonius. The sequence continues at coordinate 80,839 of PVHP010000991.1, read as the reverse complement.
TCGTATGACTTCCTTCCTGTCTTGTGTTGAGATGTGAAGTGCAGTTAATCACTCTGCCTTTTTTTTTGGGGGGGGGTTTTCGAGGTAGGGTCTCACTCTAGCTCAGGCTGACCTGGAATTCACTGGAGTCTCAGGCTGGCCTTGAACTCACAGCGATTCTCCTACCTCTGCCTCCCCAGTGCTGGGATTAAAGGTGTGCACCACCAAGCCCGGCTGTTGCCATGTTTTATCTGCCATGATGAAACCTCCCCTCAAAACTGAAAGCCTGAAATAAACCCTTCCCTCCTATAAGCTGCTTCTGGTTGAGTGTTTTATCCCAGCAACAAGAAAGTAAAAACTGTAGAAATACAATACAAGCTGATACAAGAAATGAGATCATTGCTGTGGTGAATCTGACTGTGATTTTAATCTTTTGGAACTGGTTTTTGTGAAGAATATGGAAGGATTTGGAACTTTGAGTTAGAGAAGCCTTACAGGGCTATAAACAAAGCTTGATGGGCCATTCTGGTGAAAGGTTGAAAGGCTGTGGATTGGGAAAACTCAGTTTATCAGGTTACAGAAAAGAAAAAAAAATGGACCTTATCAGAACTGGGATAGTAGCTGACTGAGTTCTGTTCATATCCTGAGAATTTGAGCAGAGTTGAATTTTGATATAATGGACTGGTATGCTTGACAGAAATATAAAACAGAAAGATATAAAAAAATATGAAGCTGACACAGAAAGCAATGTGAGCAAATTTAAAGTTATAAGGCACAGAGTCTGAGTTTAGGCCACTTAAACTACAATTGTTAGAGAAATTATACCATTAAAGATGGGCCAATTGCTCTGCATTGGGAAAATTAGAAAGATGCCCTGAGGTCAAAACCTAAGCCACAGAAGACTCAAGCTAATAAGAATGCAAATTCTTTTGAAAGCCAAGGTCTTGAAAGAGTATCCTGCTCTTCCAGTTCAAGCTTTATTCTCCCTTGTGAGGCCATTGTATAGCTGGAGCTCTGAGAATGGATCGAATTACAATGGATACTCCAGGAGTTTGGAGATGCCAGGACTGTGGGAAGGCCACTAAGGAAAGTGCTGTGGTTTAGGTGGACCTGCCCAGATAGCAAGCCACAGCATGGAGGGGAAGAATTGGTCCTTTTGGATTTCATCACAGATCCCAGGTGCCAAACAGAGCTTCAAGAGTTATTATTTTCTCTGCTGGTTTTCTGTCTTACACTGATCCAGTTTTTCCTTGCTGTGCCTTTTCTTTTTGCAAAGGGGAACGTTTACTCGGTTGTTGAAAGTATATTACTTGTGTTTTGCTTTTATAGGCTTACAGTAAAGAGACTCTCTTGAATCTCAGAAGAGACTTTGGACTTTTTAAAAAATATTTTATTTATTCATTTTCAAGCAGAGAGAGAGAGAGAGAAAGAGAGAGAGAGAGAGAGAGAGAGAGAGAGAGAGAGAGAGAGAGAGAGAGAGAGAGAGAGAGAGAGAGAGAGAGAGAGAGAGAGGAGTGCACCAGGGCCACCACCTTGTGGGTCTGGCATATGTGGGTACTGGGGAATTGAACCCCGGGCCTCAGGCACTGAAGGCAAGTGCCTTAACCACTGAGCCATCTCTCCAGCCCGAGTCTTTGAACTTTTTTTGATGCAACCTAAATCAGAAGTACAGAGACCCATAAAATCTCAATGATAAAACAGCCTTAATACTCACCCACCACGACTCAGGGAACTGAGCGGAAGAGGGGGCTAAAAGATTGTGAGAGCCTTGGTGGGGGAGAATATCCAGAGACATGGCCCCCCTCAGTAACAACATACTAGGGCCAGTGGCACCAGGCTGACTCCTAGACTGTCCATGGTCCCCTGCCCCAAGGACTGATCCAGACGACCCAAGGAGGAGGATATCCAGCTGATCAGGGATGGGGAAGAAGGGCATTGGGGAATGGGGGATAACAACTTATTGTTTGCCCATTCAATGGTGTAACTCATTATGGACAATAATATAAAAAAACATGTGTTCTTATTCATATGTATGAGCATTAATTCACATTTCTGCATCTAACATAACCATGAAGCATAAATATGATTTTTGATAATCTACTATTACATAATACATCTAGTGTATGTTAAATATAGATTTGCTTGTCGCTGGTTATGTTAGTTATATTCTATAAAGTTGCTGAGAACACAGAATTAGCAAATGGCAAAGCATTGATACTAGGGGTGAAAAAGAGATTCTTTTTCCACCTCTAATTTCAACCTTCTCAACATTCCTATCCGGTTGAATATTTCAATTGACTTCAATTAACTTCTGCTCATCTGCTCTCATGGCCTCTTGGCTCTCCTTATGCATTTATATTTAGCCTCAAAATTAGACCATAATAAACACAACACACATTTCCCATTTGAGCATCGTTCACAACCTAGGCAAGCTTGGTTTTCCATTTCCTTTCCTAATCCACTCACACGTACTTTGACATATGAATGACTGTTCCAAGAAGAAAGCTTTCTATCCCTCCTCAATATTCCCAGTACCATTCCTGAAGTAATCCTCCTCCACTAGTGTTTCAATGAGAGGGTAGACCATTCACGCCTCAGATTCCTTTGCATGTTCCTAACTGTTGCAGAAAAGTTAACACTGCACACCTCTTTCCTAAAAATTTGGGGGATAATGATCAGCAAAAATCCAGGAAGGGAGAAACTGTGTTCCCCATTTCTTAGGAAGATTAAAGAGTAAACTGTAACTACAATTAACCAGTATAGGCTTGAATAAGTGCTTTACTTTTTTCTTGGAATTTGAAATCTGAATTGGGGGCATGACCACGGGCATGCCAAGGTGTCCCAGAAATCTCCCTTGAGACCAGATCCATCATCCCAGTTAGATCAGAGTGAGGTGGGGCGGGATTTTTCCCACAACCCCTTATCTGTGTCTCACTTTTACTGTTTAGAGGTGGCAGGAAAGCAGGGCAGAAAAGGAACCTGAAGGGATCATGCAAGTATGAAACTGAGGAGGAAAAGGGAACACAGGGTGATTACTTAGTCCTCACCCACCCACCTTACTCTGACAGTAACACTTCTCTCATAAGAACAACCATCTTGTCCAATTGGAGAAGGCAGATAACATGTACAGAGCCCTCAGATTGCACTAGGAACCATGCTGACCAGGGTTTTCTTTTCAATTGTCTTAAATTGGAGATAAGATCGTCAGGAAAACCTGCTCATTTTCCTTCATCTTAATCATCCATTAGATGTGCAATCCAGAAAGCAAAGGTGGATACGGGATTTAGAGACACATTCTATTTCTTCATCTTTAGTAGCAAATTTACTCTCCACTTTCCATTACCCAGTTCAGAGGAGATCAAAGAAAAAAGGTGAATCACCATAATAAATCTGTGCCAGTAGTAAAAATCATTGTCCATAGAGGACTTTTAAGAAGGTAACTTTTGAGGTTCACTTCTATAGACTTCAAGATCTGCACGCCTAGAAAGTACTAACAACAGATTTATAGAATTTTAAAAAGTGTACTCTCATGGTCTTAATTGAAGACAGTGTAAAACTGAGCCTTGTCCATCTCAGGAAGAGATCATTGAGAAATTCTGAGGATAGGGGTAGAGAATACATAATGGATTCCAATTTGTAATATGTATCATGACCACCAAAATATTTTTCTTTACACTTGTAAAATATTCACATAGAACAAATGATGAAATTCAAGAGTTTCAAAGGTTCTTACCTGAACTTGGAATCCCAGAGCAACTGTAAATTTGTCCAGGCTTTATTTGTGGTGCAAGTCCATCTTTAAATAGCTGGTTGGGTTTTGTTTTTTTTTTTTAGTTCAATGATCATTAACTATCTTTTTTAGGTCATTGTCCTAGACAAATAGGAGAAAAAAATGATGTAGCTAGAAATTTGCTCTAGCTTTGTGTTTTTCATAATTGTATTAAATGTTTCTCAGAATTTATATCTCATTTTATATTAATGTTTAAACACTTAGAAATAGCTTGCATTGTTTTTATTTAATTGAGTTAGGTTAGCTCCATGACATTTCCTCCTTAAGAATAGAAATGTGACATATCTTCTAAGATATTTAAAGGCTTCACAATAGAAAAAAGAATCCAGTGCAATTGAAAACATATATATATATATATATATATATATATATATATATATATATATATATGTGTGTGTGTGTGTGTGTGTGTGTGTGTGTGTGTGTGTGTGTGTGTGTGTTTCCAGGTTATACCAGAACTCAAAAGATAAGATGCATATATGATGGTTTGGTACCTGGATCTAGGTCTACTATGAATTCCTTACATCAAACCTAAGAAGAAATTGGCCACCCAGTTGTAAGGCATTTTATGATTACATTCTTTTTAGTAGGAATAAAGTTTAATTAATTCAAAAATTCAGTCACATTTCCTAGTCCAACTCAAACCCAGTGCTCTGTTTTAAGCTCACTGATTGTAATTAGACCATTTTTCCTCTGTGTATGTGTGTTTATGTGTAAAGAATGTTACCTTTGATCATTCTGCCTGATAATCACTGATACAGCTGTAATAATATGTCAGCCATCTCTATTTCTTAGTATTTGATACTTTGGTTCATTGCTTCTGGTCCTTGTTAATTTGTGCAAGATATGAGTCATTGGAGAAAGCAGAGTGTGGAAAGATAAAAAGGTTTAGCACATGGGGAGAACTGAGAGGGCAAGCTGGGAGCTAGGAAAATTGTCTCCACTTACTCTGCCAATTCCCAAACTCCTGCTGGGACTTTGGGATCTTTTTTTTTAATAAATATTTTATTTATTTATTTATTTATTTATTTATTTATTTATTTATGAGAGAGAGAGAGAGAGAGAGAGAGAGAGAGAGAGAGAGAGAAAGGGCCTCCAGGCACATGCACCCTCTTGTGCATCTGGCTTTACATGGGCACTGGGGAATTGAACTCAGGTCCTTCTGCATTGCAGACAAACATCTTAACTGCTAAGCCATCTCTTCAGCCCGGGACTTTGGGATCTCTATTCAAGTAGCATCCAGGTCCGCACATCCATTCTCATTCAGAAACTGACAGACTTTCCTCCCTCCATCTATCCTTCCTCTCTCCTTCCCTCTGTTATTCCCTTTCTTCCCTCCCTTAATTCCTTCCTTTTTTGTTAGTAAAATCCTAGTCTGAATCCCAGGCAGGCCTTCTTGCCTTGCCTTCTTATGTGCTAGGATTTCAGACATGTACTCCTACACCCTTCAAGATTCACTGGAAATCAGCAAGCAGGTTGGTTTGTACATGATGCTGGACTTTGAGAAGCATTCTTGCAGATTCCAGATCATTTTCTACCAGGTTTTACCAGCATGGAAGACTCTTCTCCTCAAATATCATTTATTCAAGGCATATCCACTGCACAGAGTGGAGATCAAACCATGTAAATGAACTCATACCGATGAAATGCCAGAATGTTTTCTGAGACTAAAGGGCCTTTACTTAGGCTTCTTTCTTGCAGATTCTTTAAGCCGCTGGACTGGAAGGCTCTTTTGGAAAGTAAGGCAGGTCAGAGGAGCCATTCCAGCTAGCCTTTCAAAATCAATTGCATGCCAACAGCCATTGATCAATATAGAATTGCAAAATTTTCTTTAAAGTCCATTAATATTTATTGCAGCTAATCAATGTTGTTTGGATGAAATGTCACGGTCTTTGATGTTTGATAAACTCTGATACCAATTCATCTCCACCGCTTGGCAGTGGTCTGAACTTGATGACCTTTCACCCTCCTGAGAGTTCCTCATGTGCCAGGTGAGGAGTCAGTATTTGGAGGAAGGATCTGGTATTTTTCACCTGGCTGCCTGTGCTATTTGATGGTGAGTACTTTGTACCTGGCTTTCTCCACTATTCACTGCACATCTACCCTGTTCCTCTCACTATCCTTCCTGGACATTGGAACCAGGTTTCATCAGCCTTCCAACGTGAAGACCAGCAGCTCTCTGGAATCCTCCAGGCCTTCAGTTCTGACTGCTGAGGCATCCAGCCATGGAGACCGAGCGGCTACTAGCTTCTGCAGACAACTATAACTGGACCACCATGAGCTGATTCAATCAATCCGCCTTCAATATCAGCTCCTTTTACAGGTTATGTTCCTCTAGAAAACCCTGAGTCACTCATTCAAGATTCACTACCTAACTACATTCGTTTCCCTTTTGTAAGTCACAAAGTTTAAAGCAGTCAATTCCCATGAGATGAGTACAATAAAATAATGTGCCCAGTAGATTTTTTTTATTTTTATATATTTATTTTATTTTTATAATGATGATGACGAGTATTTTATTTATTTGTTTGTTTATTTATTTATTTGGTCTTTTGAGGTAGGATCTTGCTCTAGCCCAGGCTGATCTGGAATTCACTATGTAGCCTCAGCTGGCCTCCAACTCACAGAGATCCTCCTACTTCAGCCTCCCAAATCCTGGGATTAAAGGGCTATACCTCCACACCCAGCTTCATTTTTATTTTTATTTATTTTTGCATATGTGTCATGTATGCACATGTCTATGTGTGCATGCATGTGCATGCAGGTGCACGTACATGTGTATATGGACGTACACGTGTATATGGATTGAGGATAGAGGTCAGAATCAGTGGGTGGTCGTCCTCAGTCACTCCCCACCTTCTTCTTTGAGATAGGATCCCTTGCTGGACCTAAGCTCCTTCCTTCAGCTAGCTTAGTAGGTCCATGAGACCCAGAGATTTCCTAGCTCCTCCTCTCCAAGGTGGGGTTATAGGTGTGTGCCACCATACCTGTGACACTGATGAATCAAACTCATCCAGGGCAAACACTTTACCCACTGAACTATCTTCCCATCTCTGCCAGTGTTTTCTTTTTTAAATAATAGTCTTCAATTAGGTCCAACATGGGCTGGCATTATAGCCATATAGAGCCATTATAGCCATATAGAGATTGATTCCAGCAAAATAGCTATCTTAAGGCCAAGCTTGCAGTTTCCCCTCCAACTTAACAAACAGGAGCCCCTTTTTTTCTGGCTAAAAGGCCTTTTCCTCATTAGGAGTTGAGTTCGAAGAGGACTCAAACATGGATGGTTGATGATTAAAGTTAAGAATCAGAATGTAGGGATCCTGATAGAGACACCATGGTGACCAAGTCACACTGATCTTGTATCTGTGCCTTCATACTCACTGTTACATTGCTTCCCTTGCTGGGAAAAACTATATGTTACAACATAAGAATGATTAATGGATTTTTGCCTTGAAAAACATGTTGGAGATTATGCTCAGGACCACTCCTTGCCAAAAGCCTACTCAGGTGGCACAGGATGGTCCTGGCTGACAGTTCTTCTAAAGACTTGCCTTTTTAACTAGATTGGGTGTGACATGCCTCAGTTTACCCTTAACATCATGGAGGCCCCCGCGAGATATTTTTTCTATGATGTTCCGCTGCCTGAGTCTTTCTCTCTTAGCCCCCACCTCCTCACAGGAACTGAGCCCTTAGAGGGTTGCCCTACACCCTCTAGGGATGTAGCCCCTAGAGAGGTGTTCCTCAGCCTCAGGGATTCCTCCGGAGGCCAGTGATGGGTGCTGGGTGAAAAAGGAGGTCAACACTATTGGTAGAGAGTCACGTGGTCTGTCTGAAAAAGCCTCTAGAGGTAAGGTGGATTCAAAGGAAGACTGGACACAGCACAACCTGAATCCCAGGAAGTGGTGAGACATCCCATTGACCCCTGTTCTGTCTCAGTTCTATGTGGCCATGAGTATTTGTCACCGTCTTTTGTGTCTGTCTTTTTATTCTATTTATTGTTTTATTTTTGGACTCCCCTAGGAGACCTGCAGAAAGCACCCATGCCAACGACACAAATAGTTCAATCAACATCTTGTCTTAGCGCCTTACAATGTATGTTGTCTTACTTTTCTTCTTTCCAACAGAAGACACCCAAATTAGGAGCAACATGTGATGCATTTTCTTTAAGGCTCTGTGAACTGGAATGGCCCTCCTTGATGTGGGATGGCCTGTGCAAGGCACATTCAATCTCCCTACTGCTTATTGGGTGGAGCGGGAAGAGAAATCTTTCAGGTGCAGAGTAAATATGTCATTGCCTGCCCAGCACACATCCCTTGCAGCCTGTTTCCTAGAGAGGTAGAAAGCCTGGCTTCTCACAGGTCTCCCATTCCAGCTTCTGAGCTGATGAGCCAGTCATTTCTTATGTTAATCACCATGGCAAGAAGGAAGAGAGTCCCTGATCATTCACCTAATTCCTATATGGACTACAAATTCTTTGCCTGACCCTATCTCCTCCATGGCCAATTGTTAAAGTCTCCTTAGCTTCAGCCTCTTCTTTTTCACATCCCTTTCTTATTGATACTTCAACTTGGCCTTTTCCTGAATACACTGCCTCTCCTTGAGCTATGATAAGTGGGGCTGCCTCTCATCCCTCTCCTGTATTGCTCCAGACCAGATAGACTTTTCCAGTCTCTTTCACTTTGCTACCTCCTTTCTACTTTCCCTTTCTTTTTATTTTATTTTATTATTTTAATTTTTTGTTTTTTCAAGGTAGGGTCTCTCTCTAGCCCAGGCTGACCTGAAATTTCCTATGTAGTCTCAGAGTGGCCTTGAACTCATGGCGAACCTCCTACCTTGACCTCCTAAGTGCAGGGATTAAAGGCATGTACCATCATGCCTGGTTACTTTCCCATTCTTCCCCTTGACTCTCCTATCAAAAAAGACCCCGACTCTCCCTTGTTAGAATCTGTTTACCAATACTTAAATCACTTCTAGCTATTTCATGACAATTTTAATTCTGTTTAAAGCTAATGTACAAAAATACAAATTACATCATAATTATTGGTGATCTAAATGACCTTTAAGAGAATACACTGGCCTCTCGGATTTCCAACGCTTTGTTCTCCAGTGATCTTGGCTACTACTACTCCTGAGGATATAAGAAATCACAGTACAGCTGCAGCTTTCTGGAATATCAGCATCCAGGAGCAGATCTCAGTAACCTGGACACAGAAGTGCGTCTTTGATTGCAATCTACCATCTACACATCGACTTTGTCCAGTATTTCACCATTCCTTCTCTCTCCTATGCTCATTTTCCATAATTCATAGACAACCCTGCCCATTTCTCCATATAGCAGAGTGCAGCTAACAAAAACCTCTCAAAGATGCAGGCTTTAAACTTAGGCCATGAAGCCCAAATACACTTCACCAATATTCTTCTAATTCCTCCTGCTTTGCTGAGGAGCTGTTTTCTGTTTTGATTTTAGTTTTCAAAATTCGAAAGAAGCCTTTCTAAGCTAACCTTCAGCTGGGTCACCTGTCTCCATGATACATATGAATGCTCCATCCAACTACCTGTAGCAACAATCCCTCATATTCCGCCTTGATTAACTACCCATGCATAAGTTATGGTCAATCTCCATTTGTGTACAAGGTCATTTTCTTGTCTGGTGTTTAGAAACATATCATTTTTTTTCTTTCTCAAGCTTCCCACTAAGTATGCCAAGCAGTATATAACTATTCTATCATTTTTTCATTCTAATATCTCTTCTGTTTCCCATCTTTTTCTAGGTACAATTCTGTTTGTGTACTTTTTTTTTTCTTTTTAAATTACTCTACATTGTTAGATTGTAAAGTGATCACAAAGCATTTGATTTCTTTCTTTCTTTATTTATTGTCCATAATGAGTTACATTATTTAGTGGGCAAACAATGAGTTGTTATCCCCAGTTCCCCAATGCCCCTCTTCCAAATCCCCAGTCAGCTGGATATCCTCCTCCGTGGGCAGCCTGAATCACTTCTTGGGACAGAGGACCATGGATAGCCTAGTAGTCAGCCCGGTTCTCCTGGCCCTAGTATGTGGTTACTGAAGGGTGCCATGCCTCTGGATATTCTCCCCCACCAACACTCTCAAAATCTTTCTGCCCCCTCTTGTGCTCAGTTCCCTGAGTCATGGTGGGGTGAGTATCAAGGCTGCTTTATTATTGAGAATTTAAGGGTCTTTGTGTTGAAAATCTTTGGTGTCTGTCTCACTGGCTTATCCTGTGTTGATTGAATGGCTGTGGCTGTGGGTCCCTTGTTCATCCCATCATTCTCTGTGGGGTTCCATATGGATCCTCCACGGTATGACTGTGGTGGCTCATCTCTTGCTAGGATCTCAGCTATCAGCCTGCAGTCAGTTTGTAGGGTTAGATGGCCACAGCTGTCTTGCAGCATTCTGAAAGATACAAATACAATCTCTATTGGAGAGTGAGATCAGTATAGGTTAACAGAGATACACATTTTTGGATTATCTAGATTCTATTTTTAGTAGCCTCTCCATCAATCGCTCCCATAGTGCATCTCTCCTTGGGGGCCTAAGAATCCTGGTTCCAGTGCGTATTGCCCTAAGTCCCCAGTTCCAGTTAAACCCCCTCACTAAATGGAATATTTGGCCGAATTTAAAAGCTGTTGATTGTCTCCCCCAGGCCTAGGATCCTCCATTGCACAAGTGCTCCTTTCTTGGTTTGCTACTCTCTCCCAGTAGGAGGTGTGGTCAGCCTACTCATGGCAGCAGAGTGTGTTTCATGCCAGTGGTCTGTTTACTCCAGCTATCATTGTTCAGCTTCCCCTGGCAGCTTGTGCAATGCCTTCCAGCTCTGCACTAACTGCCATCTGGGGGCTGGTTACCATTCAGGATCTCGACAGGTCTCTGAATGCTGCTCAATGGCATTCTGTGGTTTCTTCAGCAACAGGGTTTTGCCTCAGGCCTGGGGAGGGCATTCAAGGGCTTTCACAGAATTCTGTCTTGTTTTTTGAACCTCATAGGTTACTTTGGTCAACAGCTCACTGAGGGAAGGAACCTGTGACTGGGACCAGGGGTTGTCAGACTGATCAATTATTCACAGGTTTAGACTCTCTCCCCTACTACTCATGGCCCCTCTTGCCAGTCAACGCCCACTACTTGCTCAATAGGTTATAGTGTGCTCGTTTTTGAACCTAATTTGGTTTAGCCTCATGCTTAAGCCATTCCCCTCCCCCTATCCCTTACCCGCCATTCATTACCTCTCACTTCTTTCTACTGGTCTGCGTAGAGTTTATGGTTAGCTTTGTGAAGCACTGCATATGAGGGAGAAAATGCTGTGTTTTGCTCTCTGTTCTTTTGAGAGATCGCTTAGTTGGATCTGCTCCAAGTCAGACCATTTTTTCTTAAATTTCGGTATGCCATTTTTCCTTTTTAGCTGAATAGAATTCCATGGTGTAAATATACCAGAGTTTTGTTATCCATTCCTCCATGGAAGGGCATTTTGGTTGATTCCAATTCTTGGCTATTATGAATTGAGCTGCTATAAACATAGTTGCACAAATGTCTCTATCCTGAGTTGTGACATCTTGCGGGTAGATACCTAGTAGAGGGATGGCTGGGTCCACTGGTAGCTCTATGTCCATTCTGTTCAGGAGTCTCCACAGTGCTTTCCAGAGCAGTTGAACAAGCTTGCAATCCCACCAGCAGTGAATGAGGCTTTCTTTTTCCCTGCATCCTCGCCAGCAATTATTGTTGTTGGTTTTCTTTATTATTGCCATTCTGAATGAAGTAAGGTGGAATCTCATTGTGCTTTTTATTTGCATTTCTCTGATACTTAAGGATGCTGAGCACTTTCTCATGTGAGCAAAGGTCATATGTGTTTCTTCCTCTGTGAATTCTCTGATGAGATCAGTGCCCCATTTTGTGAGGGGGCAGTTTGAGTTTTTGCTATTACTTTTTTTGAGTTCTCTGTAGGTTCTGGAAATTAGGCCTTTGTCTGAGTTGTAGCTGGCAAAAATCATCTCCCAGTTTGAAGGGGGTCTATTGACTTTGAGAACGGTGTTTTTGTCTGTACAGAAACTTTCGCGCCTGATCAGGTCCCATTGGTTAAGTGAGTGTTGCACTTCCTAAGCTTTTGCTGATTTGCTCATGAAGTTATTCCCTACTCCTGTCTCATGTAGGGTTCCTCCTATTTTTTTTCTTCCAGGGTGTTTAGAGTTACATGGTTAATATTGAGGTCTCTGATCCATTTGGAGTTGATTTTAGTGCATGGTGAAAGGAGTGGATCTATTTTCATTTTTTACACATGTTTATCCAATTTATCCAGCACCATTTGTTGAAGATGCTATCTTTAGCCCAGCATACATTGTTGGCACCCTTGTCAAAGACCAATTAGCTGAAGTTACTTGCATTAAAGGCTGGGTCTTCAATTCTATTCCACTGGTCAGTTTGTCTTTTTTATTCTGCCAATACCATGGTATTTTAGTTACTATGGCTTTGTAGTATGTTTTAAAGTCAGGTATGGTGATACCTCCTGCGTAAGTTTTTTTTTGCTCAGAATAGTTTTAGCTATTCGAGGTCTTTTGCCCTTCCAAATAAATTTTGAGATTATTTTTCCTATGTCTGTGAAGAAGGAGTTTGGGATTTTTATTGGCATGACATTGAATGTGTAGATGACTTTTGGCTGGAATTTTTACTATATTGATTCTCCCCATCCATGAGTATGGAATGTCTTTCCATCTTATCACATCTTCCTCTATTTCTTTCTTGAGTGTTTCAATGTTTTCCTTATATAAGTCTTTCACTACCTTGGTTAGTAATATTCCAAGGTATTTTATTTTCTTCAGGTTATAGATGTCTTTTTCCAAATGATTGTCTTATGAATATAGAAAGGCTACTGATCTCTGTGTGTTAATTTTGTATCCTGACACTCTGCTGAAGGTATTGATCACCTTCAGGAGTTTACTGATACTGTTCTTTGGGTCTGATATATATATGATCATGTCATCTTCAAAGAGTGATAGTTTGATTTCTTCCTTTTCAATTTGTATCCCTTTTATGCTATTCTCCTGTCTTATTGCTTGGGCTAGAACTTGGGGTGGAATGTTCTGTAAATACCTGTTATCCCTAGTTTGTCTATGGTGCTGTTTTGCAACTTTATTTCTCTGCTTGTCTTTTGTTTGGACGATCTGTCTAGGGATGACAGTGGAGTGTTAAAGTCTCCTACTATAATGGTGCTGGCATCTATATCTGTTTTGCTTTTGAGTAATTTATGCTTAATGAACTGAGGGGCCCTTGCATTTGGTGCATACATATTTAATACGGTGATGTCTTCTTGTTGTATCATTCTTGATGAGTAGGAAGTGGTCATCATCATCCTTTTTTATTGCTTTCGGTTTAAAGTCTATTTTGTCAGATATTAGAGTAGTTATACCTGCTTTTTTATTATTCCCACATGCCTGGAAAATTGTTTTCCACCCTTTTACTCTCAGTAGGTTGCTGTCTTTAGCTATAAAGTGTGTTTCTTGAAGGCAACAGATGGAATGGTCCATTTTACTGATCCAACCTGCTATCCTGTGTCTTTTTATAGGAGAGTTGAGACCATTTACATTCAAAGTTATAACTGTGAGGTTTGCTTTTAACCCTGCCTTGTTGGAGATAATATGTAGGTTGGTATGTGAGCTGTTGTTGTTATCTCTTTGGTGTTACCTTACTTGTTCTCTGTTCCCTTCCTGAGGTTGGATGCTTGTCTCATCTGCATGGGATATCTCGTGTAGTATATTCTGAAGGTTCGGCTTTGTGTTCAAGTAATTGTAGAGCTGGTTAATTTCATGGAATACTTTCATTTCTCCATCTATTATGATGGATAACTTTGCTGGGTACAGTAGTCTAGCTTGGAATCTGTCCTTCTTTAGGCCTAGAATTGCTTTATTCCAGGCTCTTCTGGCTTTTAAAATTTCCATGGAGAAGTCTGAGGTGAGTCTGATGGGATTGCCTTTGTAGATGATGAATTTCTTTTCTCTCGGTGCTCTAAGTACTCTCTCTACCCTCAATGTTTGGCATTGTAACTAAGATATGTCTTGGGGAGTTCCTCCTTTGATCCATTTTGTTTGGGTCCTGCATATCTCTTTTAGATGTACAGGATTATTTCTTGCCAGGTATGGAAAGTTTTCTTGAATAATTCTGTTGAAAATATTTTCTGTGCCCCTAGCTTGGTTGTCCTCTCCTTCTGGGATCCCCATGATTCTTATATTAAGTCTTTTTATGGTATCCCACATTTCGCTTGAGTCTTGTCCACTTGCTCTTTTGAATTTCATCAAGTTTCTGATTTCTCTCAAATTTTCCCATGTTTTGTCGTCCATGTCTGAGGTTCTGTTTTCCCAGTGATTGATACTGTTGGTGAGAGATTCTAGGATGTTCTTATCATTTCAATATGGTGTTTGTTTTCTGAAACTTCTTTTGGGGTTGCTTCTATGATCCCATTGAGATGTGTTTTCATTTCAAGGTTTGATTTAAACACTTCTTCCTGACATTCATTCTTATATTTGTAGATGTCTTCAGTTAGTTTAGAAAGCTGGTTTTTGATCCCTTCAGTTTGCTGGTTTGCCTTTAGTTCCATCAATTCTCTTTTTAGGTCCATTTGATTTTCCTCTACTACATTAAGCCTGGTGGCAAAGCTTGTGAGCTGACTTTGTACTCTTTCCATGATCAACATGAAGTTCTCCTTAGGATCTGTGCCAGTATGGATGGGGCTTAGTGTCGTGTCTTCTTGGGCTTGCCTCCGCTCTCTCTCTTTAATGGTATCATTGTTGTCATTTGGCGTGGTTTCCTCAGCTGGTGAGACATTCTTGTGTTGAGGTCTTCCCATTCCGATTCCACTTGGGGTGATTGGTGGAATGCCTTTGATCTGTCTACACTTTGCTAGTGTGGACAGGGAGTACACTGGGATCCATGGGTAGGATTGGGCACTTGCTTGTTTAATCTGTGAGTTTGTGTGCCCTCAGATCACTGACTGGACTTTGATGGTGATACTGGGGGTAACCTGTTGGGGGGGTGTGGGGCTGTGGGGACTAGGTAGGCAGGGGGTGGGGTGAAAGGTCCTATATAGCCTGCTAAGGGGGTGTGGGGCCACTCAGGGACTAGGTAAGATGGGTTAGGGGGTCACCACCTGTCACTGGCTGCCCAGGGACTAGTTATGGCTTGGGCAAACCATGGGAACCAGCCTGTGGGAAAAACGCAGGAGCTGGTGGGTGCGTGGGGAAACCCCAGAAACTGGAGCTCGAGGATACCTCAGGGACCAGCACTAGGGGAGTACACAAAGTCAGTGGGCAGGGATACCGTGGGGAGCTGGGGCTGGGGAAGTGGCGAGGGTAGGCAGGCAGGGAAACTGCGGGGGTCAGGGCTCGAGGAAGCCACAGGGTTCGGCAGGCAGGAAATACCGTGGAGGAAGAAAGAAAAAGAAAAGGGGAGAGAAAAAAGAGAAGAAGAAGAAAAAAAAAAGCTAGGGGCAGCAAGGGTGGGAAAAAACACAAGGGAGGCTAGGTAGAGGCTGGGCAGGAAAGCCCTGGGTCGGTGGGTGGGGAGGAAAACTAAACAAAAAAAGTTAAAGAGGAAAGAAACGCAGAGGCTGGGAGGAACAGGGAAGAAGTGCGGGGGAAGCCTGGAGGGGTCGCAGGAAGTTGGAGGGCTGAGGCTGCTCAAGAGGGTCTGCCGGCTGGGGTGTCTCCGGATGGACAACTCACTGCCTCCGGCAAGCGCTGGTCCTTGATGGCGGCTTCCAGTCATGAGGATCCTATGTCAGGAGGTGTCTGGAGCTCAGAGAGTGACCACAGCTTGTGTCCACGACCTGGATCCCTGATGGAAACCCTGACCCTTTTCCCCTGAGGAACACAGTGTGTCTGCTAGTCAGCCATCTAAGCATTTTATTTCATGATGACATTTCCACAATTCTCTATCAATATATTTTATTTTTATTTATTGTCTTAGCCCACTGTCCATCTCGTGTGTCTTCTTCCTTCTTCCAAACTCTCGGATTCCATGTCATAAATATTCTATTATCCTTCTGTATCCCATTCATTGCTCTTAACATCTCTTTCTCTTCTCTCCGGTCCTCTTTATAGTTTTATAACTTAATCACATATGTACAAACATGCACACACATATATGAAAGAAAGCACACACTATTTGTCTTTCTGAATCTGTCTTACTTCACTTAATATAATACTTTATCCATTCATCTGCTGATGGACATCTAGGATGGGCATTTTTTTTCCCTAGCAAATGTGAACAGTCTGGATGTAGATATGGATCTGTAGGCATCGCTGTGGTATGTTGACCTGACATCCTCCCAGTGTTTATTCAGGAATGGCATAGCTGTATCCTAGGCTAGTGTATTTTCAGCTTGTTGAAGGACCTCCAAACCGATTTCTATGACTGGACATGTTTACATTCCCACCAATAATGAATATCCTTGTCAGCATTTGTTGTCACTTGTTTGCTATCAAGACAGCTTTACTTTGCATTGTCTTGGTGGTAAAGGATGTTGAACACTTTTTCAAATATTTACTGATGATTTTAAGTGTTTCTTCTCTTGAGAACTGTCTATTCAGTTCATTGACTTTACGATGTAAGCTTTTGTTATGAACTGTTGTGATTGTGATGGTTAAGTTTTGATGTCAACTTGACCTTTCAAGTAATCTTGGGTGGGTCTCTGAGGATATTTACAGGAAGGCAGTCTCTCAGTAGGGGCCAAGATGTAAGGAAGGTCAAAGAAGCTAGAAGTAAACATCCTTTCCTGTGTGGGCAGTGCAGGAAGGAAATTCCAGAGACTCAGGAAGCCATTAAGTCTGGGATAGGGTTGCAAGACCCCACCCTAAGCCTAAGGAGAAGAAATTCTCTTCTTGGCTCCTGCCTGTTTGCTGTTCTGTGTGTGGTGTTGGTGATGGATTTCTCTCTCTGCTTGGACCTGTGAAAGAGGGCCAGCCTCTTTCACTGTTAAAGAACTTCCCCTCAATCTGTAGTTTCAATAAATACTTTCCTCCCCCAAATTGTGCCTGGTTTGAAGATTCATCCCAGTGATGTATGGCTGAATAAGCCAATAGGCTAGTTGTATTTTCAGTTTGCTGAAGAACCTCCAAACAGATTTCTATGACTGGACATGTTTACATTCCCACCAATAATGAATATCCTTGTCAGCATTTGTTGTCACTAGTTTGCTGTCAAGACAGCTTTACTTTGCATTGTCTTGGTGGTAAAGGATGTTGAACACCTTTTCAAATATTTACTGATGATTCTAAGTGTTTCTTCTCTTGAGAACTGTCTATTCAGTTCATTGACTTTACGATGTAAGCTTTTGTTATGAACTGTTGTGGCTTTTATGTATTCTATAGGAAGAAATATAAGGAATACAAATAGGAAAGAACTCAAAGTTATCTTCTTTGCAAATGACATGATCCCATACTTTATAGACACTGCCAGAAAGCTCATAGAACTGATAAACAAAATCAGCAAAGTAGTAGCTTTCAAAATCAGTAGCCTTTCTATACACTAATCAGTTACATTATAAAACCTTTTGAATTGAAGTTAATTTTAGGAGATTTAGAAAATACATTTCTTGGATTTTTTAATATTCTTTTTGTTTGTTTGTTTGTTTGAGGTCTCACTCTATAGCTCAGGCTGGTCTTGAACTCACAGAAATCTCCCTGCCTTTGTCTCCCAAGAGCTAGTATTGTGGTATGAGGCACTATGTTCAACTTTTTCTTATTTTTTATGTCTATTGTCATGTTGTAAAAAATTAAGGACAGTTTTACTTTTTCCTTTCCAACTTGGAAGTGCTTGATCCCCGTCCTTTTGTATTATTTTGGGCCTCAAGTCTCATCTCTGAGACACCACAGACGACAAGTGGTAACAGCCAGCATCCTTTCTTTGTTCCTAAACTTGGGGAGACTGTTATCAATTTTTCATTACCAGCTGAGATGCTAGCTGGAGAGTTTTATGGAGGTAGAATAGACGTTGTCATCTATTTCTCATTTTCTGATCAATATTTAAAAAAATGATCAATGTTTAAAAATCATGGGGCTGCGGAGATGGCTCAGCAGCTCACAAGCCTGTTAAACCTGGGTTTGATCCACAGCACTTACATAAAGCCAAAGCAAAGTGGTGTATGCATCTGTAATCCCAGAATGTCCATGGCAATGAAAGACAAAGCCAAGGTAATTCTGAAGTGCATGAACCAGCTACACTGGCCTTTCCAGAAGCACAAACAACACCAGGAGAGACCGAATCTCAAAGAAGGAGGAAGGAGATGACTGACACCTCAAGGTTGTCCTCTGACCCCTACCGGTATCCACTCATGTGCCCTGTCACCTCCCCCCATAATTCGATGTAATTGACTCTGTCAGTTGAATAATAAACTTATAAAGCAATAAATTTGTCTCAAAACACACTGAAAAGGGATTCAATAAAATTCATCCACTCATTCAAAAAAATTATGAAACAGGTTTGATTATAAATACCTATGATCCCAGCACTCGGTAGGCTGAGGCAGGAGGATGATGTGTTTGAAGCCAGTGTCGTAGTCAGCCACATGTTGCTGGGATGAATCTCCAAACCAGGCACAATTTGGGGGAGGAAAATATTTATTGAAGTAACAGACCCATGGGAAGGTAAGGAAAAAGGCTGGCTTCCTTTTACAGAAGCAAGCAGAGAGAGAAAACAGCACCTCCAGAAACAAGCAGGCAAGCACACTCCAAACTAGCAAACAAGAGGAACTCCAGGCTTGAGCTCAGACTGCTTATTGCATATGTAAAGCTAGAATTCCAGACCCACCCCAGAAACACCTTAGGACTGAACCCTAGGATCTGGCCAAGATGACATACCTCCTCCAGCTAGAACTGGCTGGAGACAATTTATAATTATAATAAACTTTTGAATCTATTGGGGGACATTATTCAAACTACCACAGCCAGCCTGGGTTACATAGCAATTTTCAGGCCATTGGGCACAGCAAGGCCTTATCTCAAAGAAACCACAAACCAAAGACAGAGAATAACACGAGAATTTCTTTAAGGGAATAAAGAATGCCCATCCTCCCCAACTCAGAGGATCACCATGCATTGTATCTGGTGAGCATCAATATATTAATAAACAGAAAAAATAATGGAGGACGAAAGACCGAAGGTCCAAGGAAAGAGAAGTTTTACTGGGAATGGGGGAAGGAAAGGAAGAGGGGTGGAAACCTAAATGATTCATTTTGAAGCAGTTCCTGGTTGGGATTGATACCAAGAAGTGGGGTCAGGATGAGTCAACTGAAGTTCCTTAACTCAACAAGGCTTAGAACTTTACTCCAGACCATCAGCTCAGTGCTCAGCTTTATGTGTCTTTTTGTTAAGGGATCTGTCCTAGGATTGTATTCTCAAAGGCAGTAGCCACTGGCTCCATGAAGCTGCTGAGCACTTCACCAAGTGTGGCTACCATGATGGAGGAAATGTTCTCTTTCGACTTAAATTGCCACAAGGCACTAACAGCTACCATAATGGGCAGTCTGTCTGCCTTTCTCCCAGAAGACTGTGTATGAGCTATCACCTGAAACATTCCTAAGGCTTCCACTTTTGATCAACTTCCATATCCCAATGTTAAAATCATTAGGCTCTCGGGAGATGACAAGGATGGACAGGGATCCATTGTGTTTTCTTCCACTAACTATTCAATTTCCTTTGCTTCTTTCAGATTCAACCACCAAATATACCATCAGAACCACCGTATGCGTTCAGTAGTTATCATGGGCATTTGTAAATTGTAGGTAACACTAAGGAACGTTTTATAGGATGTTTACTCTATGTGAGATGATCTATAAAGAACATAATCTTAGAATCAAAATGATGTAAAGACTATAAACTTTTAAAAATTCACTTCTCATCTATGGCCATACCAACCTGAACGCGCCCGATCTTGTCTAAAAATTCACTTCTCATAGTTAACAATAATATAACCTGACACACAACTTGCTTCACTAAATTAACACTCATCAGAAAATTATTTTTGTCAGTCTTGAGCACTTGGTTACAAAATGAGGTCTTACTGTTCTTTCACACTCATATTTATTATATATTAATATTATATATTCTTTACATGTATAGTACTGTAGACCTCATTAGGATGTATTCACGGGGCCTTTTGACATAGCTCTCTGGTACAGAGTTCATACAATAGGAACTTTTTTTGGCCTCAACTCATTCTCTTAGATTCAAACTCAGAATAATATTTATTTTATATGCAAATGTTGACAACATGTGCCCTCCTGAATAGCACAGGAAAAACACTGGGTTTCTCTAATAAAAAAACCCTAACAACCCTTGCTCGGGTTTCTAAACTATTCTCAGTTATCACTGAGTTAAAACACAGAATAAATGCTTTCTAGCAGCGGCGGAACACTGCCCAGCCTGACCACCCAAATGCCATAACCAAGACACAATCTCAGTCCTCAGCCACTGAGAGTCAGGTGTTTCTGCAAACAATTTTCATGACACAACATGGTGGCCATTTTAAACAATGCCTCCAGAGTATTACTTCCGGGAGCTGAGGTTTCAGAGGAGAGCAGAAGCCTACATACAATGGAGCTGACAAACCACAGACACAAAGATCCAAGAAGTCACCTGGAAAGTACTGGTGACTGTTTGCCTCTCCTGCCAGGAGGGAGCAGCAGAGGCTTGTCTTTAGAGACGCACACTTGGAGCAAGGCCACACAGCTGAGTGCAGCAAAGGAAAAATCTCATTCTTCAGGAATCTGGGACCAGCTCTTTCTTGGGGGCAGTATTTATGCAGCCACTAAGCTCTGCTTAAAGCCGATTAAGGGCCTTCATAAATTTAACCCATGCTTAGAAGTTTACAACAGTTTTCCATGGAACATCAAGATAGGTGAAGTAAACTTAACAAAGAGACAATTGTTAACAGACTTAACTTTCCCTCTCTCCCCCTCCTTCCCTCCCTTCCTTCTTTCCTTCCTTCCTTTCTTCTTTCTTTATTTATTTTGTGTGAGACAGGGTCTCACTATATAGTTCTCAGACTAATATTCCTTCTGTTTCAACCTCCCTCCCATGTCCTGGAATTACAGCTGTATTCTACCATGCCTGACTGGAAGAGATTTTTGAAAGCCAATTTTATTTATTCATCTATTTATTTATCTAGAGAGTGATGCAAAGAGAGAGAAGTGATGTGGCAGAACCTTTGCCTCTGCAAATCAAACTCCAGACATATTCACCACTCAGTGTATCTGGCTTTATACAGATACTGAGGAATTGAACCTAGGCTTTCAGGCTTTGCAACTGAGCACCTCTAACTGCTGAGACATCCCCAGACCTTAAGAGGTTTTGTTAAAAAATATTATTTGCAAGCAGAGAGAGATAAAAGAGAGACAGGCAGAAAGAATGGATGTACCAAGGCCTCCAGCCACTGCAAACAAACTCCAGACACATGTGCCACTTTGTGCATCTGGCTTTATGTGGGTACTGGGGAATCAAACTTGGGTTCCTAGGCTTTGAAGCAAGGACCTTACCTGCTGAGCCATCTCTCCAGTTCCTAAACAGGCTTTTCATGTTAAAATTTAGCATATTATAGAGATTTTCTTGGAAAGATGAACTCTGTGTTGTCTCATCCTCCTCCAAAGATAGTGTCTTGATGCTCTTTTCTTCAGGGTTGGGAAGGCAGTACTGGACCAGGAAGACAGGTGTGGAATAGGAGGGAAGGATGTGGGAAGGAATACCTGGTTTGAAGGAATAAGACCTGCATTGGACCAGAGACATATCCATAAGTTCTATTACAAAAGTTAGCCGGGTTCAGATGCTGAAGGGATATTTAGTGCATATTTGCTCATAGAATTGAAATTTGAAGTGTTCTCACAACATGATAGCTCAGCAGTCATTTGAAAAAAAATTGTGAAATAGGGGCTGGAGAGTTGGCTCAGCGGTTGAAGCACTTGCCTCCAGTGCCTAAGGCCCTGGGTTCAATTCCCCAGGACCCACATAAGCCAGACCCACAAGGTGGTGGCTCTGGTGCACACACTCTCTCTCTCTCTCTCTCTCTCTCTCTCTCTCTCTCTCTCTCTGCTTGAAAATGAATAAATAAAATATTTTTAAAAATTGTGAAATATATGAAAGAGAAAAAAAAGTTTCCCAAAGATAGTCATGACCCAATCCCTAAAGCCTGCTAGTGTTCATTTATATAGCTGAAAGAGACTTTGTAAATTATGATTAAAAATCCTAACACAGAAAGAATGCCTGGTATTATCTGAATGGGTATTATCTAAATATAGTCCAAACTGTCCTACTAGGAGAGGCTAAGAAGGAGCTCTGACTGCAGTCAGAGGAGAAGGCAGAGCAGAGACAGAAGTAGAGGCTGAGACTGTGTGCTTTGCATTAGGAAGGCAGAGCCATAAAACAAAGCTTGCCTGGAGAGAGGCCGGAGTGGAGGAGAGAGCTTGGCAAGGGAGGAAGCCAGTAGCACATTGTCACACCAGCAGGGAGGAAGCAGAGATTGCTGAGGGCTGCTGCTCAGCCTGCTCTCTCCTTTGGATACAGTCCAGGATCCCAGCCCATGGGATGGTGCTGCCCACAGTTACGGATTCATCCTTCCACATCAATAAATCCAATCTAGAAATATCCCTTGCAGCCATGACCAGAGATTTGTTTCCATGGTGATTTCAAATCCTTTCTTTCACATCGACAACCGGAGAGTAACCATCACCGGGGGATATCAGAGGCTGAAAATGTTCAGGAGACCAATTATTTTCTTATCTCCTCCAAAAGATGTCAGGTTCTGCTAACACTTTGGCTTTTTAACACAGCAGGACTAACCTCAGGCTTGTGACTTCCAGAAGCAGAAGAGAATAGCACCGGATTGTGTTAAAACCACTAAGTTGGTGGTGTGTAACACAGCCTCAACAGGAAAATAATTCAGGTGCTAATTTCTCAGCATCTCTCTTCCTCTGCCGGCCTCTACACTCCAATCTCTTCTAGAGACTTGAAATTGAATGTTCAACCAAGACTCCTGAGTATTATAAACACATTGTCTTCTGGGTTTAAGGTCTGTGGTAAGTGTTGCTTACCACAGACCTTAAATGTGGGTAAGTGATATACCCAGAATTCAAGCCCTATAGAATTGTTCCAGAAACCTATATGTTTAGTAAGCTAAATTTTGCTCTGCTGACCACTATTTTAAATTTCTTCGTCTCATGGTTATTGTAACTTTCTATGTTGTGTGTGTGTGTGTGTGTGTGTGTGTGTGTGTGTGTGTGTGTGAGGCCAGAGAACAGCTTTGTATATCATTTCTCAGATACCATCTGCATTTTGTTTTGCTTTGAGATAGTGTTCTTCATTGTCCCGGAGCTCGCCAATTACATTAGATTTCTTGGCTGCAACCCTCAGGGACCCGTCTGCCTCTGCCTCCCCAACAATGGAAATTCCAAGCATGTGACATGCCTGGTTTCTGCACTTACTATGGTTTCTGCTGAAATTTTCTTCCACAAGAATGCATCCCAGGGCTGGAGAGATGGATCAGCGGTTAAGGCACTTGCCTCCAGTGCCTAAGGCCCCTGGTTCAATTCCCCAGGACCCACATAAGCCAGACCCACAAGGTGGTGGTCCTGGCTCTCTCTCATTCTCTCTCTCTCTCTTTCTTTCTCTCTCTCTGCTTGAAAATGAATAAATAAAATATTTTTAAAAAAGAATGCATCCCAAAGAGGTTTAGATACCTTTTATGCATTTAAAATCCCATATTGTTAACCACTTTTGGAAAACCTGTGAAGGTGATATTCTGGAAGGAACCCAGTTTACTTTCTTTAATGTGCTCAGTTCTTACGATGGTCCTAGTTGTCTGGAATATTGATCATAAGCCAATTTTCTTTTTAACCAGTTGAGACTTTTTTATTACTATGTTTGATTTAGATTTTGTTCAGTGCTGGAGTTGGTGACATAC
The DNA here is from genome assembly GCA_004024765.1 of Zapus hudsonius. Lineage (NCBI taxonomy): Eukaryota > Metazoa > Chordata > Mammalia > Rodentia > Dipodidae > Zapus > Zapus hudsonius. Next base: position 57,115 of record PVHP010000991.1, on the reverse strand, counting down.
AGTTGTAAACTCAGGACTCAGAAGTTGGAAGCAGGAGGATCAGGTGTTAAGACCTTCCTTGGATGCCTGGTGGGATGGAAGCCAGCCAATGCTAATTGAGGTTCTGTCTCAAAACACAAAGAAGATTTTTTTTCCACAGTGGACTATCACAGGGTTATCATTTATGAAGGTGCAACTATATTTTCCCTTATCACCTGGATGCTTCTGTGCTTACACGTGATCCCCATGGAGATCAAATATGAGGAAACCCATTGGATGAGCACTAGAATATTGTCATTACATCAATGACATTTTACAAGTACAGAGCTGGTTCTCAGGAAATGATCCCTGGTGCATGTAAGTCTATGTGCTCACATGCATGAACCCACCCCTACAGACACATTTAAGTGTGAACTCCAACTAACCCACGCTCTCTCCATGGGCTCCATCCATGTCCACATCTGCTTCTACTCAGTCCCTGAGTGCAATGGCTTGAGCAGAAAATCAGTCATGTTGTGTTCTTGAGATAATCAAAAGTTTTTTGGCCAATTTCATAGCATTTTTCTGTATCTCCTGTGTAGGATTTAGCTACTAAGAAATAGCTTTTGACCATTAAATCCATGTTTACACACCTTCTGCATACCTTGCAGAAGAGATTGTCTTGTCTTATCTTTCGACATTTCTTCCTCTTACCAGACAAATATTTCCCAAGTCTCAAAGGCATCATCCCACCTAATTCGTGTCTCAATCCGTCAGCCTTTCCTGTCTCCTGGCCTCATATCTATCCGATGCACACCTAATCTGGCCTCCCAAGCCTCCCATGACCCCGGTCCCCCACAAAATCTAACCTGAACTTCCCATTTGACCATCTTTTAAAATTTAAGTCCAACTTGGTTTAAATTTTTACTTCTCAAGGCATCCATTTCTTGACACAGCAACATTCCATGCCAAGAAAGTTCTCTAGCTTCTTAGAAATTCCCTTCCTGCCTATAGGTCTTTCCTCATCTTCTGCTTGGAATTCGGCCTCACTCAATCTTCTTCAGTGTTCTCCCATCATCCCTAGTGAATCCACTCCAACACTGATATTTCACAGGAGAGTATAGTTGTTCAAACACTATTTCCCCTCCTTCCACAAACAGATGACCAATGCATACTTTTCGCCTAAAGCTTGAGGTAAATAGCAAAAACTTGGGAATGGGAGGAACTTTGCTCTCTATTTTTTTTTCTTTTGAAATCTGTAACTAGAAGGTAACCAGTAGTTTACAGTGTCACCAAGTGAACACCTCACTTGACCTTGTACCGTGGAATTTGAAATCATTTTTTGAAGCAACGAAACATTATTTTTTTCTGAGTTTGAAATAATTAATATAATTAATATGTTAATGAGTGTCTGAGACCCAGTCCCTTTGTTTGGCTGCTCTCCTATGAAGAAAACAGGTCAGTCTTTCCAGGAGATTAGGATGAGTTAGAAACAGAATTCTTCCAGCATCCCGTTATGTGTATCAGATTTTTACTATTTAGGAGTCACAGGAAAGCAGGGTATAACAAGTGAACCATAGTGAGCACCTCTGGAACCGAGGAGGAAAAGGAAAAACAGGATGATATCTTAGTCCTCACCCACCCACCTTACTCTGACAATTACACGTTTTTTTGTAAGAACAACCATCTTGTCCAATTGGAGAAGGCAGATAACATGTACAGAGCCCTCAGATGGCCATAGGAACCATGCTGACCAGAGTTTTCTTTATTGCCTTTAAATGGAGATAAAATCGTCAGGAAAACCTGCTCATTTTCCTTCATCCTAAATCACCCATTAGATGTGCAATCCAGAAAGCAAAGGTGGATACATGACTTCAAGACACATTCTATTTCTTCATCTTCAGCAAATTACTCCCCACTCTCCATTACTCAGCACAGAGGAGGTCAAAGCCAAATGGAGTTTACAGTAATAATTCTATGCAGTTAAAACTTATTGTAGCGTATTTAAAGAAAGAAAAATGAAGTCTGTTGATTTTCAGACTTAAAGTTCCATTTGTCTACAAAGTATTAGGAAGAGAGTTACAAAGTCTGTATTTAAAGTATACACCTATGACTTCTATAATTTAAAACTGTATAAACTGGATACACGTTCATCTTCAGAAGGGAGAGTTAACAGGTTTTGAAGGCTTGGAGCAGAGGTGAATATCTGAATATATAACATACGAGGTATAAACTTTGTCATATGATCCATAACCACAAACATTCTCATATATTTTAACAATACCTTACATAGAAGAAAGGTGAAATTTCAGAGTTTGGGAGTTCTTACCTGAACCTAGAATCCCACAGATACTGTAGTATATTTGACCTTTATCTGCTGTGCAAGGCTCTCTTAGTTTTTGTCCCAATCTGTCCAGTGATCATTAACTATCTCTTTGGTCCTAGGCAAATAGATTTATATGATCTAGTTAGAAATTAACTGCAGACTCCTGATCTTCACGAATGTATTTAAATTTGGGGGGGGGTTTAATGTTCCTTTTTATTGTGAACTTTAATATGCGAACATAAATGGTCCTATTCCTATCAGATTATGCTCTTCTGTTCCACTCTCCCCAACCCCATCCCACTCAGGGTCCCTTCTTGGTGGAAGAATGAAGACTGTGGGGGAAATAGGAACCATCAGACACTCTTGGTGGGAGTGAAAGCTTGCACAGACACTACGAAAATCAGTGTGGAGATTCCTCAAAAATCCAAACATGGAACTTCCATTTGAGCCAGCTATACAACTCCTGGCTGTATACCTGAAAGACTCTCTGCTTTCCTGTAAAAATACTTGTTCAGCTGGTTTGTTGCTACTCTAATCCCAAGAGCTAGGGAATAGAATCAGCTCAGATGTCCATTAAGTAATGAGTAGTTAGTGAAGATGTGGCACATATACACAAATGGAATTCTACTCAGCAGCAATAAAAATGAAATTATGAAATTTTCAGGAAAATGGATAGACCTGAAACCATAGACTAAGCAAGGTTACCCTGACTCAGAGATACAAACATTGCATGTTCTATCTCATATGCTGACCCTAATATGAATAGTTTGTATTGAATTTTTAAAAAATAATTTACATTTTATCTTGTGTTAATATTAAAATACTAAGCTTTATTTCTGAGAGAGATTTGCATTGTTTTATTCAGTTGAATTGGTTGCATGAAATCGTTTATCTTCAGGAATATAAACACAACATGTAACCCAAGGTTCTTAAAACATTTCCCAGGGCTGGAGAGATGGCTCAGCGGTTAAGGCACTTACCTCTAGTGCCTAAGGCCCAGGGTTCAGTTCCCCAGGACCCACATAAGCCAGACCCACAAGGTGGTGGCCCTCGTTCCTTCTCTCTGTCTCTCTCTCTCTCTCTGCTTGGAAATGAATAAATAAAATATTAAAAAACACTTCCCAATAGAAAATAATATCATTTCAAGAAACTCTTCAGGTTTCACTCTTATTCAAGAAATAAGATGTGAAACATTGCTTGGATCACTCATAAGATTTTTAACACCATGTGGGTGGTTGCTGGATGCCCCCACATAGAAAAGGAAACTTTCAGTTACTTAAAGATGACTCTTATTTGTGGGGGGATAAAAGTCAACACCACTTTGAATAATACATTTTCTTAGGGAAATTCCTCAGGAAAGAATTGCCAAATAGTTTCTTACCATTCACCTGGCTTTTAAAAATGAGGAGGAATTGAACCAGGTCAATATTGGTTTTGTTGCTGTTTGATTAAAGATGAATTTTATCAATGATTAAAGAATCCATTTTTTTTCATACTAAGGATCAAAGCTATTCTAGGCATGGATTCTATTATCACCTAATTCTCATCCCAATAATCAGTTCGTGAGATCATAGCAGAGATCAGATAACCTGTCTGAAATGTATACTATGACTTTTTCAGAAAAAAAGTTTACTAATTCCTTCCTTCAGTGATTTTTTTTATCACTTTCTAGCTATCATAGTCCCCAATGGTGGACCCCACATTAAAACTTGTAACACCTGCTAAAGGTAAAAACATAAATTACTTGTTTTCTAGCCAACATGGAGCCTGAGTCTTTTGTCTACACTGATCAGGACCCATCAGCTTTTCTGTGGAAAGACATCCTTCTCAAAGTTAAGGTCTTTAAGATATCAGATTCAGGAATGAAATATCTACCTTATAAGTATTCGACTATTTTCAAAAGCTATATATAGGGCTGAGGAGATGGCTCAGCAGTTAAAGGCACTTGCTTGCAAAGCCAGCTATCCTGGGTTCAATTCAGAAGAGATAGCAAGGGAAGAGGCATGAGGAGATGGCAGAGGAGAGGGAGGGATTCTAGAGAAAAATGCCATCACAGAAGCCATTCCTAGAAAGTTTGTAAAAAGTGATAAACATGGAATGCTGGAAAAAGAAGGCTAAATTTGACATATTGAATTGGAAACTGTGCTGTCCAGAAACCAGATGACTTGGTGCAGTTTAGGGTGGTATGTGCTATCCAGGTGACTAGCCTGGATTGAAGATAGTTAAACAGGTGTCCCAGGGACTTGAACTAGTAGAAGTGTCATGGACCTGTTACCTAAGCAGAAATTGAGTCTCATGACATGTAGAAGAAGGCTCAGAAAGCTGAGAAGCTTTTGAGAATCACAAGACCCCTCCAGAAGGTTATAAAACTCCCAAACAGTTACCAGCGGGGAGAACACTGTCTGGTAAGGCTGCCTGCCTTCAAGTTAGGCAGGGGACTCTGGGGACATGATTCTCTTGAGTCTAACCCTTTCAGAAATGATGTCCTGCCCAGCCACCCATGATACTGTAAGTAACCCCAATAAACTTACTGCTTCACTAACCTGCTGTGGGCAGGATTGTTTCTTTGGTCAATAATTGGTGTCCTGTATGGGGTGAATAGATATTTGCTTACATCTCACATGAAAAGTCACACAATAAATATGTATCCAAATTCCAGTGTCTTTTGATTTTGCGGAGTTCAGATAACCTCTCTGAACCTCAGCGTCTTTCTCCTGCTTTGTATGGATAATTATTGTCTACACTCCTGTACTGTTTAGGTCATCAAGTGAGACTCTACAGTAAAAGAAGTTATCCTTGTACCTGTATAGAATTATTAGTATTCCATAGAAATATTTCAAAAGCCTGATTAAGATAAAACTCAGGGGGCTAAGATAGTATGTAGGGGGAGCTCTAAGACCAAGAGATGTGCTTTTCCTTTCTTAAGCCTTCAATTTTCATGTGGAATGACTGGAGAAATAGGAACTCACTGCCTGACGGGCATTCAGCATCACAGAGGCAGACCATTAGATAAGAACGTTATTTCAGACTCAAGGCTTTTGACAGCTTTCCTGTATGCAGCAAAGTCAAAGGCTAGTGGTCCCTTGAACTTGTAAGTTGGAAAGAGAGAGGTATGACAATTGCTGGCAGAAGCAACAATGCAGGAATGAGGCTAGGCTATCACCTCCTGGTGTTCTCAGGTTTCTGGGAAGTTCCTAGGGACTAGAGAATGTCTTGATGAAGAGAAGAAAAAAATCAGGAAGTCCATGTCCTGAGAGCCATTGAATTCTTTGGAGGTGGCAACATGGACAGGGAGGGGGAAGGTGGTACCCAAGCCCTTTGCCAACTCCCAGCAAATGCAGGTTCCCATGCAGAATCCCAGAGACTCCACTGAAAATGTACAAGTTAAAAAAGTGCACAGCAAGAAACAGTCATTGCAAGCTGAACTCAGTAAAATGTGTGCTTTCTGAATGGCCAGGGTGCTGGCAGGGTGCTTTCATTGGGTGTGTTTATGAAGAAGTCCAAACAGATGCACTTGTTAGACTCCTCAATACCTGTCTGTCTTAGGATTGGAATTGCTCATGATTTTGTGTTCCAATCACATTGGCCTTAGGCATGAAATACATCAATGCCTGAATTTTCAAAAGATGGACCTAATCCAAGCCAGACATGGCCCAGAGACCATGAAACCAGAGATGGAGTTAGACGAAGGGCAGAGGCTGAACGCTAGAAAATGCAACTTCTTAAAGGATTGGGCAACCTCAGCAGTACAGTGTACAGAATTGTAAATAACACCCCAAGAAAGCCTTTCTGTAAAGATTCACCCAGGTAAAACTTCAGGATCCAAAGTTGGTTAGCTTCCATATGTTATATTTATTGACACATTTCTATGGGTAAGCTGATGCTTTTTTCTTTTTTATTAATTATGAACTTTACTGTATGCACATTCCCCTGTGTTATTTTCCATATCCCTTCTTCCCTGTTCCCATTCCGCTGAGAGTCCTCCTTAGTGGGGTTACTGTCATTCACTGTGGGCTTATGAGTGCAGCAGTCAGTCTCTGTGGGGAGAACAATGCCCCAGGATACTCCTGCCCATTCTGTGGCTCTTACAATCTTTTCACCACAATGTTCCCTGAGCCTTGGAGGGTGTGTTATAAGCCTGCTTTAGACGCTGAGCTCTGTGCAGCCTCTGGATTTCTGCTTTGATGAGTATTGAGTGTCGTCAGTGTTTATTGGCATCTCCCTGGAACTGGTTGTCAGGATAGCAATGAGAGCATCACTGATGTTTAAATTGCCTTTTCCAAAAAAAATATTATATTTACTTATTTGAAAGGAGAGAAAGAGAGTGTGTAGGTGCACCAGCTCCAGCTTCTGCAAAGGAATTCCAGATGCATGTGTCACTTTGTGCTGCTGGCTTTATGTGGGTACTAGGCCATTAGGTTTAACCTAATTAAGGTTAAGATGGCCTTAACCACTGAGCAACCTCTCTAGCCCTAAATCACTTTTTAGTGGAGACTTAGCTCCTGATTTTATTTCCATTGTCCTGCCTCTTTCATGTCTGGATGTCTTATTCACTATCATCATGGAGTTCCTCCTGTATCCCCAGCTCTTTGAGGTGGGAATGACTATTCCTTGGCACTTTGTGGATGTTGGAGAGAATAAATAACTTGGCAAGAAGATATATATTCAGAGTGATAACTTCTGTTAAGAAAAATAAGCGAGGCAGAAAGGGACACCGCATCCTTTTGAGGATTATTGGGGAAGTGTTCCAAAATGCTGAGGTCTGAACAAAGGTGGAGTGGGGGATCTAGGTCCAGGATTTAAAATATTCCACCCATGGGGTGCCAAGATTCCCCATGTATGTTGGAGAACCAGAAAGGAGACCCCGTTAGAGCGCAGTGAGTGTGAAGATGCTGAGTATTTGGAGGTAGCTTGGCTCAGTGTATTTAAGGATATGGGGCTACATGAATATATACGTGCTATCAAAATGTGTATGTTGTACTCATGAGTGCTTTCATTACAAATGACCAAGGTTTTTCAGAACTAGTTAGTGAACCTTAAACTTCAAATGCCTTGATTTATGGTTCAGATTGGTGGAGCAGTCACAGGGCAGGATATCCAGGCACCTAGTTAATAATCACAGATGGCTCATCAGTAGCTAGAATTTTTGGTTATGAGAGGTCAGTGTATCCCTGACCTCTCCAGGTCCTCTTATATGTGAAGTGACTGTTTCTGAGACCCCTTCCTATTCTGACACTCTGGTCACCATGACAGAAGGCATTCTATGTCTTTAAATTTACTGCAGTGTTCAGGTTCTTTGTAGGGCATGAGCTGGAGGGCGCCTTTTATTCACGAGACAACTACTTTGATTTGCTGAGGAAAAGAAATAAAAATGAAGCCATGCTTACTTACAACTATAGGTTCGGGCTGAGTCAGGAAGATTGCTGCAAATTCCAGGTCTGTTAAGTTCCAGGCTAACTTTGGCTACAGAGTTAAATCTTCTCTCCGAAAATAAAATCTTAAAGGACAAGAAAAGGAAAACTTGCAAATTACTTCTTTTCAATTTTTTGTTTATTTGCAAGCAGAAAGTGATTGGGAGGAGAGAGAGAGAGAGAGAGAGAGAGAGAGAGAGAGAGAGAGAGAGAGAGAGAGAGAGAGAGAGAGAGAGAGAGAGATAGGTGTGTCAGGGATTCTAGCCCCTGCACGAATTCCAGATGCATGCATCACTTTGTACATCTGCCTTTATGGGGGTCATTAAGGCTTTACAGACAAGCGCCTTAACTGCCAAGCCGTCTCTCCAGCCCACAAATTCATTTTAATGTTGATAATTGTTGGCTACTATTGTCAACTTGATAGGATCTCGAAACATCTAGGAGACAAAGCTTCAGGCATATCTGTGAGGCAGTTTCCAGACTGGATTGACATGGAAAGACTCAACGTAAAGATGGACAGTGCCAGGTTATGGCCAGGGTCCTAGGCTGAATGTGAAGCAGAAAGTGAGCTGAGTACCAGCATTCTTGTCTCACTCCTTCCTGATTGTGAGTGGATGCAAGTGATCAGCTGCCTCAAGCTCCTGCCACCATGCCCTCTGCACCACCAGGGACCTCACCTTCAAACTGAGAGTCAAAATAAACCCTTCCTTCCTGAAGTTGATACCCGTCAAGCATTTTGTTACAGCCGAGAGAAAGGTAACTCTTACAAGGGTTAAGTAGGCAAGAAGCATGGAACAGACTTGCATCCTCTGTGGTCCATGAGGGCTCATGACACAGGAAAGAAGGCTCAAGATTAATAGCTGAAGTCTCAAACATGTATAGGAGTTAGCCAGCTCCTTGCTGAAGATCTGGCGAGCCAGTTAGAAAAGCAGAATCTGGGCCTGAAGAGATGGCTCCGCGGTTAAAGCACTTGCCTGCAAAACCTAATGACCCGTGTTTGATTCCCCAGAACCCATATAAAACCAGATGTACAAAGGAATGCATGTATCTGGAGTTCCTTTGCAATGATGGGAGGCCCTGGTTTGCTCATTCTCTCTGTGTTTCTTCTATTTCTCTCTGCTTGAAAATAAATAAATAAGAAATGCAGAATTTGGGGCTTCACCGTTGAAGTACTAAATGAAAGCCGTATTTTAATAAGATCCTCAAGTGATCCCATGCATAATTAAATTTGAGAAGTCTGGAGCTAGGAAAAGGGTAGCAAGGAGAGAAAAGACAGGGCTGTCTAGCTAGCATATCCAGGAAGCTCCAGGTACGTCGTCAGGAACCCTGTGAGATGACCTATGCCACACAGAGAACTTTTATTATTATTATTGATATCTTGATTATCCAAAATTAGATCCATTGCATGAGCAAACATTGTGTTGGTATCCCCATTTCCCTCCTTCCTGTCCCCAATCCACTGGGTATCCTCCTCAGTGGGAATGCTGGATCAATCCATGGGGTAGGGGGTGATGACCAAGGCTCCTGAGCATGTTGGAAAGTTTCTGGAAATCTTGAATATCAGAAATTTGTAACAAGGACTGGAATCTAGAGAGAAGACATTTATGAGCACTCCTGAATTCTTTGACATATGGACTGGGACATTGCAGAAGAGTTAGAACAATTACCATCAATTGCAATAATTGGTCATTTCTCTAAAACACAACCAATCAGCAGAAGTGCTGACAGTCTACATGAAGTTTCTGTGGAAAGTCTGAGCCACCTTTGTTTGGACTGACCGAGCCCTTCACTGTCTGAGACGGCTACATTTTTTTTCTTAAATATATATTTATTGTCCATAATGAGCTACATTATTCAGTGGGCAAACAATGAGTTGTTATCCCCAATTCCCTAATGCCCCCCCTCCCCATCCCCAATCAGCTGGATATCCTCCTCCGTGGGCCATCTGGATCAGTCCTTGTGGCAGGGGACCCTGGATAGTCTAGTAATCATCCCGGTCCTCCTGGCCCAAGTATGTTGATACTGAAGGGTGCCATGCCTCTGGATAGTCTCCTCCACCATGGCTCTCACAATCTTTCCGCCCCTTCTTCTGCTCAGTTCCCTGAGTCGTGGTGGATGAGTATTAAGGCTGCTTTAAGATAGTGAGTTTAGGGGTCTTTGTGTCGAAGATTGTTGGTTTCTGTCTCACTGGCTTATCCTGTGTAGATTGAATTGAGCATTCTTGCTTGACTTGTGCTCCAAGAAACACTTCAAACGCAAGCCTTTCATGGGAGTGTCCTGTACATGTTATCTGTTCCTTCTAAAGGCTCCTAAGGCTTGTGGTTCAATTACAGTCTCTAATTGTAAACAATAACAGCAACAAAAACAAAAATGAAACCCTCTCCTTGGTCATCTGACTTATGCTTCAGTAGTATGTTTGAGTCTATAGATAGTCTAGCATTCCAAACACAAGCCAAAAACATGTGAGGAAAAGAATTTGCTAATTTATTTCTGGGGTTGATAAAGGCTGTTGATTACCTGCATGGTGTCGAAATAAACAGAGGAAGATGTCTACCAAAGAAAAGGGATCAAGAGAGGCAGAAGGTTACAGAGATGTTATGAATAACAGAAGCAGTGTAATTATAGCACACGACTTTGCAAGGTTACTGGAAATCCAGCTTTATATTTAAAATATTTACTATTACTGCTGTTAATTTTGTGTGTGTGCGCATGGGTGGCACACGTGTGCCATAGCGCGCAGGTGGAGGCCAGAGGACAACCTTCAGGCGTCCATTCTCTCCGACCTTTTGATAAACAGACTTCCAGCTTTGTGGATGCAAGTGCCAAAGCAGCTGGACTTCAAGCTTTAGGATTCTTATGGTTCTATGTTCCATGGGATCACAGATGCATGTGACACTTTGCATGGGGCTTTAGTGCCTGATGGGGAGGACTGAACTAGGGCCATAAGCAAACAAGCTCCTTTAAGGGCTGAGCCATCTCCCCAGCCCTCAGTGTTAGATTTAAAACTGGGGTTAGTTATGGCTATGTCACTCCAAAGCTCAGCAGTTGATTATATGGAGTTCTGATACCACCAGTGCTGTGAAGGTTCATACAATTTTAGGGGAGCTGGTATATACAGAATGGTGGATTGATTCCTCCTGCTGATTGAGAATCTTCTAAGCAAGGGTCCTCTTCCTGTGAAGAGGAGGTTAGAAAGGCCCAGCAGAGATAAGAGTCTTAATTCCCACCTGCTGGGTGGAGTTCGGGTATCTACAGCAACTCCCACAGAGCTGGAATTACTCAGGTGCACACATTCAAGCCCATCCCCTTCCAGCGTTGCACTCAGGTGTTCTGGGTTCTTCTGGAATCCACCCAAGACTCAATAAAATGCCTGGCTACTCAGAAGGCTTTTCATGGGCTTTGGACATCTCAGCTCCTGAGGTTTTTGCCAGCAATAAGGCTTTGTTCTTCCCATCCTGGGGAGGGAAATGTGGGAAAAGATGTCCATGGGCCTTGGGACCATGTGGTGGTTTCCTCTCCTCACCCTTTGGTTCTTAGACTAACCTCCTCTGCCATTCCCCCTCCTGAGGATCCTGCCAGGATGGGGAGGGATGGGGAAGGATATTTGTTTTCCCCAGGCCCATGGACTTTACAGGGACTCTTTCCCTAGGCCCATGAAATATTACACCAAGTGGTGCTCCTATTCCCCATCCTTGGTTCATGGACACTCCCTTCCTTCTCTGGACTTCTGAATAAATATAATAATTTAAGAATCATTCTTCTCAGCCTGGTTTATCCAATTCTTTGTTGAAAATTTTTAACAATTCTCTGTTACAAACAGGCACAAGCTCAGGTTTGGGGTTTGTGTTTGAACATAGCCAAAATAATAAAAGTTGTGTGAGTTTCACTCATTCTGGAGTACGCTTCAGTCTTCCTTTCCTGGTGGAATTTTGCTTCCTTTGTCTTCTGTGGATTGTACAGGACTTACAGCGGATACTATTATCAGACTGTGAGCTGGCTGAACATACATAAGAGGCCTGACTAGGGTGTTCTCTGTTCTAGTTTTGATTTTCTCGGAGGAATTAGAACCTTCTTTAAATTATGACAGAAGAAAAATACAGTACACAGTTGGACTGAAGACTAAAGAGAGTGAGTGGGTGCTGAGCTCATGAAACCTAGTCACAGGAGCACCCAGATATCAGAGAAGAGGGAGTGTCTGGAAGGAATGTTCTAGGTGAGGAGAAAGGCCAATCTGGCAGGCTGTATCAGCTTCCTGTCTGGAAATGCGTGGCCGGTGGTTACCAAAGACACCACACAGCCCACAGCCTTTCCTTCTCTCAGTCCTCACTTCCTTTCAAGGTATGATGGCTAAACTTAATGTAGATTTTTTTTTCAGAAATTTCACTTACAGGGCTGGAGAGACAGCTCAGTGGTTAAGGCACTTGCTTCAGGTGCCTAAGGCCCACGGTTCAATTCCCCAGTACCCACATAAGCCAGACTCTCTCTCTCTTTCTCTCTCTCTCTCTTTGAAAATGAATAAATAAAATATTTTGTGGGACCCTGCTGAGGGGCATGGAGGATGCAGGGTTTTGCTGAGTCTGGCAGGCTTCTAGGACTGTCTCCTCCTTATAAGGAAGTTGAGGCAAAGTCTGAAGGCCCCTATAAATCTTAGCAATCCTGAACACTCCAGCCCCCAGGCAGGCCACAGCTGTGCCCTCAGATAAGCAGACAGTTCAAAGCCTAATTTAGCCCAGCTGCAATAACAAACCTAAACAATAAGGTTACATTTCCTCTGCTGACATCACAATTCTATACATGTCCATGTATAGTCACGTAGCCTCCTCAATTTATCTATGCAAAATAGGTATCCAAAGGATAGTGGCCACTACTAATCAAATTCATGGGATGCTCACAGATCTTGCTTCCTATGCTTCTACCTCTGACTTTTCTCTATATAAACGACTGCTATCTATACAATAAAAGGAGAACTGCCCACTGTCGCGTTCTCCTGAGAGTCTCATCTCTCGTCGGCTCATAGCTCTTCCAAGCCTCTGCTCACCCAGCCCCGTGGGCGAACAGGGAGTTGATGTGTGCTGCAACTCCCTAACTAACCCACGGACCCAGAATATTAAAAAAAAAAGAAATTTAACTTGCAAACATCATTTAGGAACACATCAGGTACATAATTGTGGGGTTTCCTACATGCTTGAAAATATGAGCAGTAGTTCATGATATTTCATTGCTCTGACATCTTCAGCCCATAAAGCATGTCAGCATTAATCATTTTACAAACGTGGTCATTTGTAATATCATCTCAAAGTATATGTAAGTAGAGGGACTAATAGTCAGATTAATGGAGGAACAGATAATCTAAAATAGCAATCTCTCAAGATCATTGTCACAAGAGGTTTGTGTCGTGATAATTATCTGTCTTTTTCCAATGAAAGCTGGAGCTAAAAGTGAAGACTCACCACACTTCAACATCTGTAAGGATACTTGAAGGAGTCCCAGGTGTGACTTCACACTTTCACAATATTCTCTGATTCTAGACAAATGACTCAGTTCAGATATTACAGGTCTTTAGCCAATAGAGACACCTGCTTTCTGAGGAATACAGCTCAAATATCAATGGGCACAAGGCAAAAATGAAGCAGAATAGATAGGAAATGGGTAAAAAGAGCTTGTATATAAATTAAAAATGTTTGAATTACATGGATGTTGTCTAACACATTGGATTAAACAAAGTAGACACATTTAAAAATTATTTATTATTTATTTTTGTTGTTCATTTGATATGTGTGTACATACATGCTAGGGTCTCTTGCCACTGAAAATTAATGCCCTTCTGGCCTAATGTGAGTGACTGGGTAGTGGAACTTAACCTGGTGGGCTTTCCAAGTAAGCACTCTTAAGCACTGAGATATCTCCCCAGTCCCAAAGTAGACATCTTTTGCAAGGAGAAAGAAAGCCCACATTGAAAACCTTTTGATTGAATTTTTATTAGCTTGCAGAATTTCCCCATATTGAAAACACAGCTTCCAATCAGCATTTAGCTACAGTCTTGTCTCCTTGCCTGGCCAGTACTCGGGTCGCAGCAAATGAGCCCTCGTGGCACAGTTTTCCTTCCCGAATCTCGTCGTGACCATCATACTTTCTCTCTCAGTTAGGAAGCCTCTGTGTTTGGAAGCATAGTTTTTCTTTATAACAAATAGAACTGCAATGCTTAGGAGAATGGATCCGGTGCCCAGGATGACAGTGAGTCCCAGATAGATATCTCTAGAAGAGAAGAGAAGAGCAGGCATAATCACTGCACTGACCTCAAGAGAAATCAAATGTAAAAGAAAGACAGTGTGATGCCCCATATTATGATGGTTCTCTTGGAACATGCAGTCCTAGAATAGAATGGGGTCCATGCCATTGCAGACTACTGAATAAGCAGTTTGCTAATATTAAGCAATTCCTTAGGGACTGTGTTACTTAATTACAAGTATTTTTTTTTAATTTGCAAGCAGAGAGAGAAAGACACACACACACACACACACACACACACACACAGAGTGGGGGGAGTATGGGCTCTCCAGGACCTTACCTTGGGCCACTGCAAATGAACTCCAGATGCATGTGCCACTTTGTGCATCTGATTTTATGTGGGTATCGTGAATCGAACCAAGGTCTTTAGGCTTTGTGGGCAAGTGCCTTAACCCCTGAGCCATCATCTCTCCAGCTCCAATTAAAAGCATCGGTGTTAGTTACAATGAATCATAAAATCATTTTCATCTTCTCTGTGCAGGTGGCCAAGTGGCCACATCTGTGTTGTCTTAGGGAAGTCCCTGCACAGCCTGGAAATGGCCAAGTGTGAAGGGCAGTCCCTGCACAGCCTGGAAATGGCCCAGAGTGATTTTATTAGCAACCCCTTTCACTGCCCAAAGCGTCCAGATTTGAACGAGAATTTATGCTGTGACCCTATGTTCAGAGCTTTCCCAAACACATTTTAAGGAAAAGCCACAGGAAGCAGAGAAAGGAAGGAATCAGGGCTCTCAGTAAAGCAGGATGGTTGGAGAATAAACCAGACATTTAATTCACTTTCCTCTGTTAATTCTGCAGTCTGTCAGCAGATGCCAAGATGAGGAAGGATGGTCTTAAAGTCTGATTCCGGTCACCTGGTAAATACTTTCATGCTATGGGAATGACATTGTCTCCACATTAAAGTCTTAGTAAATGACAGTAAACCCCAAATTATATTCACAGATTGAGTCCTGATCACAGAGCAGGGAAAAAAAAAACTTTCACACATAACATCAAAGCCTTTTAAATCAAACAAACTTATTTGAGATGGTATGTCTAATTCTCATCCAACTCAGATGGTTGGGCCCAAAGTTTATTTCCTCTCTGTTTTTTAAAGCTCCGCTGGCAAGTCTTTGATAAAAAAGCATTCTTCTTTTAAGGCATTGAAGCATTGCTTTCAGTAATGGGGACTAAATGTTTGATGAACTGAACTGAACGATACCATAGTGAGAAAACCACGCTGTCCACCCCCAGACACACTCACCCGCACAGAGGAAACCTTTTACTTTTATGCATTTCAAGTACCGGAATAATTGAACATCAGCTTGGCAATAAGAGCCGGACGGATTGAAGGCCAGATCCAGCTCTTGCCCAGGGGATTACAGCTGACGTCAATGGTACAGTTTGGCTCGGTTTGAAAAAGAATAGAATTAAACTCAAAATGTGACCTAAATTGAAATGCTTCTGAGTTTCAGGGAATCACTTAGCCATTGGTGCATGAACTTTCAAAATGCTGCTCTTTCCTTGAGTCTTTCATCATGTGCATACGTATATTTCAATGTGTGTGTGTGTGTGTGTGTGTGTGTGTGTGTGTGTGTGTGTGTGTTTTATGAAGCCAGATCTTACTCTGCACCCTGGACAGCCCAGTCTGTCTCTGAACTTGAAATAATTTCCTTTCCCCGTTGCCCCAAGTGCTGGGATTACACACAGATGTGAGTTACCACATCTGTTCCATTTTCATTATCTATCTATCTATCTAATTAATATATATATATATATATATATATATTATTTAATATATAATATTTAATATATTGTTATTGTATGTTATTTAATACACATAATTAATACATAATATACATATGTGTGTATTTGAACACACAGATATGTATTTATATATGTATTTAAAAATGATTAGTTGAAAAGGGACAAATTAGAACAAAGTGCTACTGGGTAATGGCACAGATAAATGAAAATGCTACAATGAAACCCATTAATTTGTATGTAAATTATGAAAACGTAAAACGATGGCCCATTTCAAATAGGAGTTAATGTTAGGAATGGGGAACTATCAAATATCCAGCCAAATAATCAGATGACAGGATTCTTCTATGAAACGGCGCACAGTTTTGGGTTGATTTACCTAACAAACAGAGAATTTACAGGAGGGACTGTGAATCTCAGCGGCCTCGTATAAAACGGAGCTGCTGCAAAACTGAGGTTTTGGGGGTGCATGTGGAGTGTTACCTGAATGCATTGGAATCATACAGTCTGCAGGAGCCTCGACTTCCACATCCTTTATATCCCCACTTGAGGCACGACGTGTCAATCAAAACTCCAAAATACATGGGTGCTGGGATTCCTGCTGTAAGAAACACACGTCATTGGCCCTCAAACATACCTATGTATTGTTAGTTATGAATCAATATCTGGAGCCACTTCCTTTCAGCCCACTAATTACTGCTTGGGAGATAGATCATTCCAGAGACATCGGTATTGGCGGGAATCCCAAACCTCTTTCTATGGTTCTTCTGTTTACAAGCTATAGCCAGTCAATGAGTGTAGCTCAGCGGTAAAACATTTACCTAGCACACATGAGGTCCTGAGTTCAATTCACGCTGCTGAGTAAATATTAAAACAAAAGCAACAACACAAAAATCATAATCCTTCTTTTCTTAACCTTCTCAATCTATGTATTATTATTTCTTTGCAAGGCAAGGGATGGAGAGAGAGAAAGAGAGAGAGAGAGAGAGAGAGAGAGAGAGAGAGAGAGAGAGAGAGAGAGAGAGAGAGAGAGAGAGAGAAAATGGGCACATCAAGGCCTCTTGCCACTGCAAATGAACTCCAGATGCATGTATACCTTGTGCATCTGGTGCTGGGGTATCAAACCCGGGTTGTCAGGCTTTGAAAGCAATCAAGTATTTTCAACCTCTGAGTCACCTCTCCAGCAACCTATTTACTATGCAAATTAAACAGCTAATTGCCCAAGATATCTACCCTAAGACAAGAGTAGCCAATCAGATATTTTACACTTCTAGCCTCACTTGAGGCAATATTCATGGTCTTTTATGTCAGACTTTAGCTTTACTGACTTGCTTTTAGTGCTTAAAATACTCTACCTCTTTCCAAATGAGCTGTGTCTGTCTGAAACACTTGCTTTTCTCTTTCCCCTTCCTAATGCACACACTGTCACTCAGTTCAAATGGTTTCCTTCACCAGTGGTTAATCCGATGACCTGAACTGATCAATTCCCTCCATTTGGCATTCCAAAGCGCCTGCACTCTTTCCTCAAATCTTTAATACTCCCTGCATAGCTTGTGCGATTGTCTTTCCTGCTAGACCTCCATCTGCACATGTGCAAGAAGCATGCCTCTCATGAGTTGCTATAAACCTCTAATAGTTTCTCAATACATGTTTATTGAGAATATAATTCTTCCCGTGCAGAAAAGATAAACTCTCGTGTACCAGTTACAACAATGTTTTGTGAGAGGATTTCATTGTGATTACAACTGACCTTATGTTTTATGGATTTCAAACTGCTGGTCCCTTAACATCTGTAATTTAGTCTACATAGATTTTTGTTTTTTTAAAATTTATTTTAATAAGTAGCCAAAGACAAGAATTTTGTGTAAAACTGCAGAGTTCTGAGTTTCCTCTAAAGCTGTATATTATCTGACAGACATGGTAACTGCTGGCTGGCAACCTTCACCCTCATCACCCTCCTTCCTCCTGGTGTTGACTCTCCACATCCACCCCCATTTGACTAAGTTACTCTTCTCGCCTCTGTAAGCCAGCACCTGATAGAAGCAACTTAAAGGAGGAAGTATTTATTTTGGCTCTTGGCTCAGGGTGTTAGAATGCATCAAGGCAGGGAAGGTGGGGTAGAGGGCTTGATTCCACACCCTCCAAACAGTGCCACCAAACTGCAGACAAAAATGTTTAAACATACGAGGCTTATGGGGGACAGTTTATATTCAAACCATGACACATGCTTATGTAGAATGCTGTACTTTCACTAATATATATATATATATATATATATATATATATATATATATATTTATAAGAGAGACAGAGAGAGAGAGAGAGAGAGAGAGAGAGAGAGAGAGAGAGAGAAAAGAAGCAGAGAGAGAAGGGGTGCGCCAGGATCTCTAGCCACTGCAAATGAACTCCAGTTCCATGCGCCATGTGATGGTTAGGTTTTGTTGTCAACTTGATCTTTTTAATTATCTTGGGTGGGTCTCTGAGGATGTTTACAGGAAGGCAGCCTCTCAGCAAGGGGCACGCCATATAAAGAAGCTCAAAGAAGCTAGAAGTAAACATCCTTTCCTTTGTGGGAAGTGCAGGAAGGAAATTCCAGAGACTCAGGAAGCCATTATATCTGGGGAAGGGTTTCAAGACCCCACCCTAAGGCTATATAAAGGGGAAGAAATTCTCTCCTTGCCCTCCTGCCTGTTTGCTGTTCTGTGTGTGTTGTGTCAGTGATGGGTTTCTCTCTCTGCTGGGACCTGTGAAAGGGGAGCAACCTCTTTTTTATTTTGGAACTTCCCCTATATCTACAGCTACAAATAAATACTTTCCTCCCCCAAATTGTGCCTGGTTTGAAGATTCATCCCAGTGGCCTGTGGCTGACTACGACACGCCACTATGTGTATCTGCAAACCCAGGCCGTTAGGCTTTGCAGGCACTGAGCCATCTCTCCAGCCCTCACTAATTTTTTTTAAACCATCAAAGTATGACAAGATGAAAGGATTATCTTCTGAGTCAGTGATAGCAAATAGAAAATATTTGAAAATGTTTCCTTCTTAAAGGTCTACCTAAGTTTTATACTTATGCAATAATTTATTTAACTCAGAATCAAAATATTCACTTCCGTTTTGGGCAAAACATTCATAGTAAACGGAATAAGAGCATAATTTCAAAGTATCACATTGCAGATTATTTATTAGTGTCAAAAGTCTTTTATAATGGTGACCACTGGCAGACACTTTTTACAAGGGAGCAAACAAAATTTCCAGTGATGATGGAGAAATTGAAGTCATCCACTTCGGTGATGTGAAGGATTAATACATTGTCACCTGCCAGGCTTTTTCACTACAATAGTTTACCTGATGTTTATCAATGCCAACAGCCAGGGGGATGCAATGGTAGGCCATTCCTCCAAACAACTACATTTACCTCTTGAACCAAAAAAAAAAAAAAAAAGATGGTCAAAGACAAAAAAGATAATAAATGTGGGGGCTGGAGAGATGGCTCAGCCAGCTCAGCTTGTTAGCAGAGTCTGGTGGCTTGGGTTCAAGTCCCCAGTAAGCAAATAAGCCAGATGCACAAAGTGGTGCATGCATCTGGAGTTAGTTTACAGTGGCAAGAGGCCCTGGTGCAACCATTTGCTCTGTCTCTCTCATTCGCATTCTCTCTCTCTCTCTCCTTGCAAATAAATAAAAATATTTATTTTTTTAAAAAGATGAAAAATATAATGTGTGATCCTTGATTTGTTCTGGATCAAAAGGAAAAGATTGAATAGAAGACATTATTATTGTGACAATGAAAACGTGAATGAGGAGCATAGGAAATACAGCAGCCTCTCAGTGTTATGTTTCGTTCTGGTGGCATTGGTATTGTGGCGTTATAGAATGTAGTTTTTGCTCTGTTGGATAAAAGCCAAGGTCTTATGCAATGGAGTGTGGAGCTGTCTGTTACTGCTATTGAAATGGTTTAGCATGTATGCTCCATACACACATATACACACGCATGTGTGTGTAAATATAAATGTTGAGAGAAAGAGAGGAAAAACATTTGCCTTTTCTCTTATACTTACCAAGAACTCTTACTGCTAAGGTGTAGATACCCAGGGCAAAAGACTTCAGTTGTGGTTGAATGCACCTAAAATCAATAAAAGCATTCTTATATATAAATGGATATATACTACTGTCAAAGAGAAATGTTGGTGACAATCTGGTTGGCACACATGGCCTCAGGTTCTGATACCAAATGTCACATCTGGAGAGCTCACCAGTGTGCTGAGATAGGGATTGAAATCTGTGTAGAAGCCTCGTTCTGTAACATGCAACACTTCAGTAGGTATACAGTTAATATTTCTAGGAGGTAAATCTTCCTTATAAGACTTAAAAGACTTAAATGATATTGGATAACGTGAAATCACAAGCTTACTCAGCAAAATAGCATTGCAAGAATTTGAAGCAACAGTAGTATGATAGGAATAAGCTGTAACTATTTTGTGTGGCTTTTGTCTAAAAGCACAGGGGCAAATTGGTCAGAGTTAATAAAATCATTGCGGCACGATGAACATTACTGCCAAGCAGTGGAGAACGGAATTGACCTACAAAGTACAAGAACACTTAAAATAACAAAAGCAACATTACTCTCACTGTATCACTTTAAATAATTGTTCTGTAGATTTAAAAGCAATCATCATCATAACAATAAGTATTGATTAGTAACCATTATACTAAGTACTTCCTATTTATTGTATCGTTTAGTTTCTGCTTCATAAAGATAAACATCCTGTTTTTTACTCTTTCAACTCAAGGGGTCCTTCTGATCCCACCATTCACCATGCTTTATGTATTCCATAAGCCATTGTGAAAAGAGATTTGCTTTCATGGTAAATCAGATTTTAGGTTTGTTTTTTTTAATGATCCATTTCCACAGTAAAGACTAGGATTAAAAATGTATGGTAAAGTTAGCCTCAGTCTAGAAAAACTTTTCGGGTTCACCCTTAGTGATGAGAGTTAATTTGAGAATTAATTCACAACATAAAAGACTTATTTCTAGAAATGTTGACTTTCTATGTTTAGTCATTATATCAAATTTATCATATTTTAGGTTGTTTTGTTGAACTCTACAAAACAATTTTGCAAAGTGAATTTAACTAGATAGAAAATATTCCTAAGATGCCTAGTTTTAATATTAGCATTTAAAATTTGAATTCTTACACACTTTTATAGAGATCCACGAGAGAAAAGTGAATAAGCCTGTCCAGACAAAATTACGCTATAATAGAATAAAAGCCTTAAGGAAGTTAAATGAAGAAAACATTATGTAATATACTGCCTGTGAAAAAAATCTTTTCAAGTTTTAGGGATATGACTCAAGAATCTCCACTTGCCCAGCAGGTACCAGGCTCTGCAATTCATTCCCAGGATTCCCCCGCCTCCCCAAAGCTCTAGTCTTATAATTTTTTAGGTTATGTTGTTTGTCTAATCACTGCTACTTAGGTCTTATAAATTATGTTTGAAAGAGTTGATAGTTGTGACATTTTTTAAACTATTTTTATTTATTTATTTGCAAGGAGAGAAAGAGAGAAGGAGAAAGAGAGAGAGAGAGAGAGAGAGAGAGAGAGAGAGAGAGAGAGAGAGAGAGAGAGAATGAATGGGTGTGCCAGGGCCTCCAGCCACTGCAATTGAACTCCAAATGCATGTACCACTCCATGCATCTGGCTTAACATGGGTACTGGGGAATTGAACTCGGGTTGTTAGGCTTTGTGGGCAAGTGCCTTACCACTGAGCAATCTCTCCAGACCAGTTGCAAAATTTTTAAATGAAAATATGTGCAATGGACTATTAATCAATGCTTAGTTTCTATTCACTTTGTTAACATTTTTATGCCACTTTAAAAAATATGTAAGGGTTGCATCATTACTAAAATTGTTTTAAGGTTTTCTATATAATTTTTTTAGGTAATTGACATTATTTTCCTAGAGTAGGATCCTCAAATTGAATAATAATAATATAAAAAAAACATGAAATCAACCACAGAAAATTCCAGTCCTGACAAAAATATCCAAAAACCAACCTGCTCATCAAAATGATAAATTTAACACACCATCTTGGGAGTCTTCCAAAGATTTTCCAAAATGCTTATCCTATAAATTTGGCAAAACTACAATATGTTGACACGGTTAGCAACTCTGGAGGCAGCACACAGGCATTCACTGACTGACAAATGTGACATAGATCCTGGCATTGTTCTACTAGACCATTGGCTTTCAGACACTTTGAACTAAAAAACTCCATTCAGCTACAGTTTTCTATAAAAACCTCAAGTAGAAGCACATAACCATGGAAGCAGGACGTAGGGCAGATTCTTGGGACAGGCTGGAAGGAATTGCAATTATTCCCTTGATTATTATAAAAGGGTTTATGTCGCATCTTACATTGAAATTGGTATGAGGAGAATCAGCGCTCACCTCAGCAGCAATATATACCCTGGGATGCCCCCTAGGGATAAAGTATATGACGTGATGACAGACACGACAAGGAAATACAGAAACATTTTGGAACATCCATTATCTTTTTGACATCTTCCCACCAAGCCTGACCCGTTTCCAGATTTGGAGGCTGAAATTCCCACACAAGTGCAGTTATAAAACACCTGAAACACAATAGAGAAAAGACCAATTATTGAGTTAATGTTTAAATAAAATGAAAGCAAAGCATCTGCTTAACAACTTTGTAGTGTAACATACAATGCAGTATATAAATCATGGGGTCAGATTTTTATTTGTGTCAATGCATCAAGGCAAAACCTAGAGAGAGAATTCATCATTCAAGCAGCAGTTGGAGAGTGTACATGTGGTTAATTCCACAAGAAAATGCTGCTAAACAACTAATTCCATGGAAACACTGGGCAGAATCCTGCCCCATGCACTCATACCTTACCTCCTGTATTACCACTCTCAAGAATAACCTTCAGGGCTGGAGAGATGGCTCAGCTGTTAAGGCACTTGCTTCCAGTGCCTAAGGCCCTGGATTCAATTCCCCAGGACCCCATAAGCCAGACCCACAAGGTGGTAGCCCTGGTGCGCTCTCTCTCTCTCTCTCTCTCTCTAAATTTCTCTGCTTAAAAATGAATAAATAAAATATTTTAAAAAAGAATAACCTTCATTCTTCTCTCCTTTATAGAGTGAAGGGAAGACACATCTCTATCTGAGCCTGGGAAAATGTTTTCACACTGGATCTGAAGGATTCTATCTCTGAAAAGGCCCTTTTGAGAAGCACTCTGAAGCCAGCCCAAGCCACATTTATATGGTCACCTATTGTCTCTCGATAGACCCCTAAAGAAGCCCAGCCCCAGGCAAACTTTTCCTCCAGTCTTTAAAAGAGCCTGCAGAGAGCTTTTCCAGGGACACAACTTCAGCTATGTCTGTCCACTCTCCGCTCCTTGCTGAATAAAGAAATCCTTGTCTGGGTGTGCTGAGTCAGGCTTCAATTTCCTTATATAGAGGCTTATGCATGCTGTGTCTAGATTCAGCTCTTGTCTCCATGGCCAATGACCTCCTGTCATCCTCTGTTTTGGCTACAGATATGGCTCTTGTAAGGACCACTGGACGTGCCCATTTTGCCCCTTGAACATGGCAAGTTTTCTGTAGTCTTGGCACAATCCCTGCCTGGGTCCTTTTCTTCTAGATAAAAATCTCCCAGTCTCCTCAAAGGATAAATTAAAGAGAATTTCCATGACCTCTCGTTTGAACAGCACCCCGTCTCTCCAGCCTCTCTTCCTAACTCGGTTTTCCCACTGTGCCTGTCAAGATGTTATATCCTTAGTTTTCAACTGTATTCCCTGACTAGAATGCAATCTTTATCAAGGCAGTAACTGTTGACTTTGTCATCAGTCAACCTCTAAAGCCTAAAATTGGCCTCATTTTAAGTATTCAATAAAATTTTGTTAAATAAGTAGACACACTTGGAAGATATGAGAGAATTTATATTGGTACTGAGAAAAAAAATCCTCATGTATAAAAATTAGCTATATCTTGACCAAAAAGAGATAATTTTTATTACCCCCAATAGTTGGTTTCTGTAAAATTCATTTATGAAATGAAACTTCATAGTATTTCCGATATATGCAATATACAGGACAAGTTGTTTTCACAGCTGAAATGTAAATATTTAGGCAAAAAAACGAAATCAAGTTGGCATACTTGTTTTTCTAGAAAAAGCGGTAATACAGTTTTTGTTATTATTTGTTGGTCCTGATAAAACAATTTGTGCCTTGATCTTGTTTATTTTATTGTCATTTGTTATTTTGTTTTGTTTTCAGCCAGTATCTTTTTATGCAGTCGAGGTTGGCCTTACCCATGCTTATTCAAAACTCTATGATAAGTATATTTAAATGTATGCGTGGTTTAATTTCCAGCCTTCTGGCACTATCAAATGAAAGCAGCTATCACCAACCATAAGTAGAAAGCAGTCTGATACAAAGAGTGTCTGGAACAGATGATGACGTCTGCTAAGAATAAAAGAACATTATGTTCTTCTCTGTTAGTTTCTGTGATGAGTAAATGTTTGTCTCAACTTTACATATTAAGATATTAACCTCCAGTATGGTGGCATTTAATAAAGAAAGGTCTTCGGGAGGTGGGTAGGTCATGAGGCTCTAGTCCTCAGAAAATGGGATTAGAGCCCTCATAAAAAGACACACTGCTATATTTTAGAAATGAAACGTTGCTCAGAAGCTCATGTAATGTGGGGTAGGTTTTTATTTGATGGGATTTTGAGAAGTGATTGGCTCATATTTAACAGATGAATAATCTCTTGACTATCATATGATGACTTATTGGGAGCTGGTGAAAAGCAGAAGGCAGGTCCTCACTGGAGGGATGAGGTCACTGAGGAAGTGCCCTGAAAGCAGTAACATGTTTGCTAAGCCTACTGCACTCTTTGCTTTCAGCCCAGCAGGTTAACAGCTCCTGTCATCCCCCCCAAACACACCCCTGCACAGCCATGATCAATGGCCTCACTTCACACCCAGAAACACAAAGACGAATGGACTGAAATCTCCGAAGTCTTAAGCTAGAACAAACCTTGACCTCTAACTTGATTCTCTCAGGCAATTGTCGCAGTGACAAAAAGTCAATCCAAGACACTAGCTTCCCCCTCTGCTCTCAGAGGACAGAAGGAGAACATGGCCATCTGAAAACCGTGAAGCCAGCCCTTCCAGGGTGCTGGGTCCACTGTCACCTTCATTTTGGATGAAAAAACCACGGCAAATAAATTTGAAGTTTAAGCTGCCCAGTCCATGGTGTATTTCTCATGGCAAACTGGACAGACTTGAAGCAGTTTCTAACCAACATTTCTAGCTACACGCTATAAAACCTTTTACTCCAGCCCTTATGTTCCCTCGAAAATTGACTTGGTTTATATCAGGCAGAACTACCCCAGAAATGTCAACCTCCTTATAATCAGATCCCAGACTCCAGGGTCCACTTCTAGATACGGATCTCCTAAGAGTAGCCTCTACTTGGTCAGGTACCTCAAACCTTGAGGGCCCACCTGTTTCAGTGTCAGCAGACATGAAGGCCAAAGCAGGTCTTATGATATCTTCTGCATTTGACTTTCCTTATGTGGGGCTAATCCTCCTTATAATAAAAGAAGTTGTTCTATCTGCTTCATGACTATAGCGCCTCCCTTCTTCCAATTTCAGATCCAGTAGGTATGATTGTCAATTTCAGATCCAGTTGGTATGATTGTAAATTGTTTTCGCACAAAGGATAAGGAAGCAGAAGAACCAGGGCTTCTGTGCTAAGGTCCCAGAGGAGCTACGTCTTTTTTTTTACATAGTAACCATGGTAATTGACCAATGGGCATGCTGTCTGGGGGAGGGACAAGATGCCTTACAATGTTTTTTCCACTCTGGCTGGAGGTCTGACAACCAGCAAAACAAGCTGATGCGTATGTGATTCCATTTTCACCACACATGGGATCCCATTTTGTCTCTGGACATCTGCATCTTGAGTTACAATCTGAAAAGAGAGCTCGTTCGTGATAAGAGACAGGCTTGGTTCTGAAAAAAAATATAACAGTATAAAATATTACCTCTTAGTAAGCAGGACCCAAATACAGTTTTTTTAATTAAATTTTTTTTTTCTTTTGGGGTAGGGTCTCGCTCTAGCCCAGGCTGATATGGAATTCATTCTGTAGTTTCAAGCTGGCCTCAAATTCACAGTGATCCTTCTACCTTGGCCTCCCAAGTCCTGGGATCAAAGGCGTGTGCCACTATGCCCAGCCCCAAATAAAGTTTTGAAACCAATGTTCTTAGGTAGTGCCAGTGTTGTTACCAATAAAGTTTACCTCTTGGAAGTGCAGCTGTCAGAACTGCCAGGATCTATTTGTTAAGTATGAATCAACCATGAAATGACTTCTCCTCACAATTTTCTTAAGAGCTTTTGCTCACTTCTTAGTGTCTGGCTCTGACCAATCTCCTCTAACATATTTCTGGACACCGTTGCAGGTATGTAGCCACAAGGCAGAAAAATGAAATTTTATAGCAGTTTATGGCATTAGGTGATATGTGTGGACAAATATTGTTTCCTAATTGTTGTAATTGTAGTAATATGGACACTGCTAACAGTACAATAAGAGAATAAAATAGGCAAGCCTTTAACATTAATTACATACTTTCACCATTTATAGGGCTTACATACCTACTTGTGTATATCTTCTAAATAACCCATTTTCACCTTAATATCCCTTCTCTCCTACATTATTTCCATTTATGAAGCTCTTCTGTGTCATATGGCATCCTGGCTTGCATGGCTCCACATTATTGTAATAAATTGTCATTTATTTATTCACAGAGTTTTGTAGAAAACCTCTTCAGTGCTTGCTGTGCAATTATGGAAAATGGTTGTAAGCATTAACAAAATGACATTTGTCTTCGAGGTGCTGCATTCTTGACAGTTTACAGCCCTTTGAGGTTCTTTCTTCCTCTTTTGTCCATTTTCATCCTCCCTTATTCCTCTCTTTATCTCTTCCAGAATTCCCTTGCTCACAGCTTTACCTTTCCTTGTGAGTTCCTCATTCTTTCCCTTCTCACACACCCACCCCTCTCTTTTCTCTTCACGTGGTATTTGTACAATGTGGCATTTCTATCTATTCTATTTCCATGCATTATGTCTATTAGATATTCATCACCTGGCTTCCTCCCTTATTTATTTCATTTTTAATGTATTTCCCCCACCAGTTTTGTTATGCAGAGATATTTGAGGTATTTAAATTAACAAGGACTATAATGGCATGTACATTGGGCGGGAGCAGGGTTTATTATCAAAGGGTAGGATCTAACTGCTTTTATTGATTCCTAGAACACTAACATCAAGTACAATTCCTAGCACTCAGTAGTGTAAGAAAAATATGCTTTGGAAGTCAATTATCAATGAACAAATATTTATGTTTTAGTTTGGAGACAGTTTCATTATGTAGCCAAGGTTGGAGTTGGATTCACTGCCCTTCTGTCTCAGGCTCCCTCATGTTGGTATTCCAGCCATGTACCACCTCACTCAGCAATAGTGGTATTTCATTTTAGAGAAAGAACCAGCTATTCTGAGAGGTGACAGATGACTGCAACTATAATTTATTCAGTGACAGAATTACATTCTACTGAGTACAATTACTACGGGTTGCTTATCTCAAAGGTCACTTCCAACAGAACAAGAGTATTTAACCAGATCTCCTGGAAAGACCTCCAGGAATATTTAATCCCATTTTCTTCACTGAAGTATTATTTGCTCACTAAGACGGATTAATAGCATGTGAGGAAATAATATTGGGTCTTTGAAAGCCAAGGTACTTTATAGATATTGCAAAACTGAGTTCACAAAAAGCTGGAGTCACAGGATACTGGGCACAATGGAGGTCAACTCATCAATTGACAAATCAGGAAGGTCCTGCCTAAACCAGACTTGGGACCTGCTTAAACTCACACCATTCATTGTTAGTGACAAACCAGGATGTAGACCCTTCTCAGGCCTGGTTCTAAGTTCCTACCTCCCATCCGGGTAGATCTCCTGGCTTCAGAAGGTAGATTTCAACCTATTCTGTCTAAAGCTTGTACCAGTGTGCCTCTCACCTGTCCAAGGTAACATCTCCAAACAAATCAACACAGGGAACATTTTGTATCTGATAAAGCTAATCATTTTCTATTACTAAGAAAATATTTAATTTGCCATCCAGGGTAGACATTAATTGCATATATATTTTATGGAGGATGTGTTTGACAGTAGAGCTGAGATTTAGAAGCTTAATTATAAGAAGAGTTTCAAGAGAGATGTCAGAACATTGATACCCATGGGAGATTTTCTCTCCCTTGAGAGGTTTTTTTTTTTTCAGTTATACTACCATTTCTTTTGCCTGCGTCCAACAACAAAACTATTCTCAAAGCTTCAACCCTTTCCATTGCTGATGATTTGTTAAAAAAGAAAATATGGAAAACAGTGTTGAAAGTGGAGCTTTTGCAAGCTTTAAGCAATGATAACAGTATTGTAGCTCAGCTCCCATGTCTCAAGGTGACTCCGTTGAGGAGGCTAGGACTCAGTGAATGTTACCTTTTATTTCTTTAAAATATTCCAGCTTTTATTGTTTAAATCTACTTTTAATGTGAACCTCAAACATTTTCCACTGTTGTCTACGTGTTTGCCTTTTGCTTAGAAATGGCATGATGTGGAAAGTACATTAGACTCTTAAGTATGCCTGTGTTCAAGGTCACGATCAGGCTTTGATGGACCTTCGTTCTGGGTATGCCAAGTGACTTTTCCAAACTCGTTTCCTCTTCAGGAAGATTAACATAACTTACTCATATAGGTGTATGGAAGACATGGTAGAAAATGAAAGTTGCCATGCCTGTAAATTACAAAATTCAAGTGATCTGACCATGGCTATTTATGATGAGGATCAAAGGGCCAAAGATGCCACACAGCTTCTAATGTCTCTAGAACCTTCTTGCAATTCATATCTACAATTAGCATTCTTCTGTTTTTATTTTTCTATTTAGTGT
Source organism: Zapus hudsonius (assembly GCA_004024765.1). NCBI lineage: Eukaryota > Metazoa > Chordata > Mammalia > Rodentia > Dipodidae > Zapus > Zapus hudsonius. The sequence continues at coordinate 28,363 of PVHP010000991.1, read as the reverse complement.
ATGTTCCTGTATGAATGCGGGGTACACGTGTCCCAATATGCATGTCTAGTTTACAGGACTTTTAGGTTGGCCCTCACCATCTACTGCAGGGTTTTGCTCCCTGACTTAAACTCAGCTATTCTTTGCTTCACTCACTATGAGATTCTGGAAAATTCTCCTGTCTTGCATCTCATCAGAAGACTCAGTATTCTGCTACAGTCTCCAGAACTTTACATGGGACCTGAGGATTGAATTCAGGTATTTCAGCATGAGTAGTGAGCACTTTATCCCCTGAGCCATCTGCCCAATCCACAGCTAATAACATTCTTAATGTTCACTGCTATTAAGGAAATAGGAGACTGTTTGGTTTTACAACATTACTATAAACTCCCAGATGCAGGGATTTTAAACTTTGCACTCCCTGAGTTTATATTTTGGATGACAGCTTGGGTTCACTAACCAGCAACCAGAACAAACCAAGTCAGTGGAGGAAATGATTAGAAAAAGAGAGAAGCCTGGGAGCGAAGTTGGAAGGGACAAGAATCCAGGGGACAGAGAAGACATCACAGATGTGCTTTGGATGTAAAATGTCCCCATCAGGCTCTTGCATTTGAACACTTGGTCTCCCGCTGGTGACGCTGTTTTGGGAGGTTATAGAATGCTTAGAGGTAGGGCATGTGGGTCACTGGGTGAGGGAATGAGATTCGATAGCACAGCCTTACTTCTTGCTCCATTTCTGTGTCTACATCTTCTGGAATGTAAGCAAGTGTCTGCCACACACTCACATAGCCATGGACTCACCCACTTCAGGATCTTCCCTATAGGATGGACTGGATCCCTTCAAGCTGAGAGCCAAGCCCCTCCTCCCTTAAGTCCCTTCTCGGCAGATGCTCAGTCACATTAGTTAGTGAAGAAGAGTCAGTAACCGATTGTGTACAGAGAGTGTCCTCCAGACACCAGACCCAAGAACTCTTAAATGGAAAGGTGCAATAGATCCCCCGGGATCCAGCCTTGAATTAACAGAGATTCTGGAAACCCAGTGATCTAATCATCCAGGCTGCATGGGAGGATGTAGAAAAGAGGCCATCAGTAATAGAAATAAATTAAACAATTATCCAGACCCAGTACACTTCACACAAGAGAGAGGCTACAAGACCACTGGACCGGGGGTGGACACTCATTTTCCCTTATTCCTTCCAGAGATTCCTGCTCAGCAGAGAGGATGGAGACCACTCTAGTCATTCAATGATCCAAAGGGAAAAATACAAGTATTACTTTGAATGGAGCATCTATTTTTGCCATGCTAATGCTAATCACTTTCATGTACGTTATCTTACTCGGGCCTCAAAAGCTCTTAAAATTTTCTACTTTAAAAATGAGAAAATTGTAGCTGGGATTAGTCCATAAAACATCTCTTCCCTAAGAACAGAAAGAAGCAAGACTCAAAAGTCCATATTTCCAGTGTTAATTCTCTAGTGTAAGATGTGGACTTAACATTAAAAACTATTTCTCTAAGACATTTGAATTCAAAAACAAAGGAAATGACAAATCTTGTGACAATAACAGAATCCAAGTTTTACGTCTTGTCAGCTATTCCATGATAAAATGACCTCCTTTCTGTAGTTAGGAGTCTTAAAGATCAAATTTCTTATTGGAAATTATTGTCCAACATTAGTTGGATTAAATAAGCCAGTATCTTCAAATGATTGAATGAGGGAAAATTTACCCTTGGTAGGAGACAGTCAGTCCGGCCACATCAGAATTCTCACAGCCCAGTGCAAACAGGGAAAGGAAAAGGAGGTAGCCAAGGGCAGATGAGCCCAAGTAGAGTTTTGAAGCTCCACACAGACCGAGTCTGAATTTTTTCATAAGTATTCCTCCAGAGAATATTCCAAGAGCAACGGCAGGTATGTTGATGAGCCCTGAAGAATAATAAAGTGATGACATCCTGTGACTTCCCAAAAGATATGTCAGTGCATCCACACAAACTTTCTGGGTGATTTATAAACACACACACACACACACACACACACACACACACACACACACACACACACAATCAGTAGTAGCAGATATAGTATTAGTCTCTCTTGTCACTTTAACTTAAAGAAATATTCAGTCACCAGCTAACAGAGCTGGGAGAGTTCTGATCATGGATACAACAGCACTATCAGAGTTCTTGCCAATGGGTAGTAACTCCATGAATATCGAGTGAATCAATGTGGTGGTATTTTCCTGGTCCAAACCCAGGGTTAACAATTCCAAGGACACGAGAGCTAGATGTCCAGGAAGGAGATTGCTTTGTAGGTAAAGGGTTAGCCACACGAGCACAGATCCCCAGCACCCGCATAAAAACAAGGCATGGCAGTATGTACCTCAATCCTAGACCTGTGTAGGTAGAGACAGGAAAATCTCTGGGACTCACCGATTAGCCAGTTTAGCTGAATCAGCCAGTGGCAGCTTCAGTAAGAGAACTCATTTCAGCAATGGAAGAAGACACTGTCAATGATTTTTGGGGGTTCAAGGAAGATTCTTAAACTCCAAACCCTGAATTTGTGTCATTTGTACCAAACACATTGCTGAATCAAACAAAGGACTGAGAAGGATAATTTATGAGCCATTATAGTTTTATTCAGGAATCTACAAGAGAGAGGGAGGGCTGGGGAATGGACACACCCACGTGGCCGGAGAGCCCAGGGGGAAGGTGAGAATGGAACAGGAAAGGGGATTTAGAGAGGAAAAGAAAGCAAAGAGAGCTCCTACCACGTGGAGGGCAGGCAGGGGTAGAGAGCCAATGTGGGAGTGGGGGTCGGAGCTCTTCTTTCCTCCAAGGGCAATGGGATATAGGATCACAGATAAAAGACCTTCCACCCCACTAGTCGTAAAATAAGTGTGAGTTAGAAGAAGTCACACAAAGTGATGGCGAAGGTGCACTCAGAGACTCACTTGGTATAGACCTCAGTTTAGCTACCTAATAGCTCTGCAGCTGCAGACAGTTTTGAAAATTCTGTTTTGTCATCTTATAACATGGAGTATCTCTTGCCTAAAGTGCTTGGAAATGAAGTGCCTTTAGATTCTTTTCAGAGTTTGGAATATTTACCCATATATAATGAGATGTCTCAGGGATTAGGAACCAGGTCTAAATATCATCTGTACCTTATGTACAGCTTGAAGCTAATTTTACACAACATTTTTTGGTGTATCTTTGGTCTGGTCAGTCGCTGAGGCTCAGGTGTCGAATTTTTCCACTTGTGACATCATGTCAGAGTTTGGGATTTAAGATTTTAGGCTTTAAAATATGATGTGTTCAACCTGTAGTTGTGCTGTGATTAGATTCATTAAAGGTTCATGGCACAATGTCTGCCTCAAAAAGATCTTGCTAATTTCTTTTTTTAAAATAATATTTTATTTATTCATTATTCATTTTCAAGGAGAGAGAGAGAGAGAGAGAGAGAGAGAGAGAGAGAGAGAGAGAGAGAGAGAGAGAAAGTACCAGGCTTATGTGGGTCCTGGGGAATTGAACCTGGGGCCTTAGGCACTGGAAGCAAGTGCCTTAACCGCTGAGCCATCTCTCCAGCCCAGATCCTGCTAATTTCTATCAGATTATCAAGGAGGAAAATAATTTACACAGGAGTGGTGGATGGGGAGGTGTGGAGTGGATCCTTAGTTAAAGAATTTGGGAAGGGCCTGAACTAGACCTATAAACCTGGCTACAGGGCCCAGCATTCATTCACAAGGGCCTCCTAAGAAGATGAACGGTAGCTTCCATTTCAAGACTTCTTCTAGAATCAAGAGCATTTCTCCTGGAGTCAAACACAGTTATGAATAATTCTTGCTGCAAAGTAGTATCACAGACTAACTAAATGTTTTACCCTATGAGACATTTTACTTCTTTACTTCATCAAAAATTAGAGCAACTGGGGGTTGGGGTGATGGCTCAGTGGATAAAGTGTGTACCACATAAACCATGGTTCAAATCCTGAGCTCACAGAAAAAGCCTGGTGGGGTGGATGTAGCCTCCTGCCCTGAATCCCAGCCCCGGGAAGGTGGAGACAAAGATCTCCTGGGGCAAGCTGTCTAGCCAGACTAGATGAATTAGTGAACTTGGGGTTGGAATGAGCTACTCTGCCTCAGTAAATAAGGTGGAGAACTATCAAGGAAGACACCTACCAGTGACTTCAGGCATCCACGTGCACCTGCACGTATACACGCACACATATACACACCACATAGATATGAATGCCAAAGAGTCAGAATGATCTAATACTATTAAGAGTGAACAGGGTCCACTTCCGGGCCCAGAGATTTCTGGCAAGATTTCAGATGCATTATTAATGTGTGGACAATTCCTATGGGATCATGGGGGGCAGGTTAGCATACCGATCACAAAGTTGGCCTTGGACGTCGACTGTCCGTACTGCTGCTCAATGTACTTTGCCTTATAGGTCACCATGCCAAATAGAGAATTGAACTGAACTGTGCTTGCGCACAAATACAAGATGTACACTGGATTTCCAAAGAGGTTCTTCAGTGATGGAAGAAAATCTGTAAGATATAAACAACACAGAGCCATCCGAGCTAGGGTCACGTGCGCTAGAAGATGCAAAGTGCGAGTCTGTAACCTGGCCAGGTGCGACTCCAGATGTGGGCACTCAAGGTGGACCATGTTGGAGTTGTTAGGCTGACAGCTAGCTTCCTCCAGATGATATGAGTCAAGAAGGGAGGTGAGGATACCCTTCTTACCATCACATAAGGGAGCCTTGAACCTGACTGCTAGAACATCCAGTTTGGGTCTCTTTCTCCAAATTTAAGTCATGATTATAGGGAAAGAAATATAAAGTTATCTCCATTTAATGAGTGAACTATATATAGTGTCCAAGGGTCCCTTGTCACTCACTCTCTCTCTCTCTCTTCTTCTTATGATGCAGAGAACAATGTTCTAGAAGCTGAGTTTCTGTAAATATGAATCCTGGATTACTTGAAAGGAAAGAGATGGGCAGGGGCGGCTCTCAGATTAAATGGAAGAGGTAAGAGAGATATATTCAAGGAAGGGGAGCAGGACTTTGGGTCATCTGATGCTCTTACTCATTTAGTAAGAAAGACCACTTTTCCATCTCCATTTCTGCTTCTTGCGCATTTTCTCAATTTTTCTTCGAAACAAGGAGGGGAACAGAGTGGAATTGTTCTCCAAACCACCAGAGCCTCAGGAGTGAAACTGAAAATAGTTCAGAATTCAAGAGAATCCAGCTTACCTTTTGCCATTTCCATCAGTTTCTCCTTTTCCCCATGGGGCGTTTGGTAGTTTATTGGAGCATCTATAATGAACTTGGATTTCTCCGAGGAGGAACTGGAATCTTCTCTACTTTGGGGTCTTGGCAGAGTTTTGGGCAAACACCAAAAAGGCACGGCTGCAATAAGACTTAAGACTCCTGCTACCAGATAACCAAGCCACCAGGCCCCAACCCACTGCGGATCCTTTGGAGTGATGGTTATGTGGTCTGAAACACAGAAGAGCATATTCTTCAAGGCTAAGGTGTTGAAATGAGCTACCACAAAAGAAATGACATTCTCTCAAGAGCTGCATCCCATCAATAAAAATACGCATACAAGGCATTTTTCTTCTTGTTTTGCATGTATATGAGTGTGGTGGGTATGCATCTGTGTATGCATGTTCAGATGCATGTGAGTGCACTGGTGTGCAGGTGTGTGTGTGTGTGTGTGTGTGTGTGTGTGTGTATGTGGAGGCCTGAAGTTAATATTAGATGTTTCCCTCAATTACTCTCTACCTTATTGACTGACACCCCTCACTCGACTGCCCCATGTTGGGGTCCCTGTCATTTAAATTACATAGTGAAAGTCTAAGATGTATTTGAAGACAAAAATCAGGAGGTTATTTATTACACAGTGATTCAGAGCTTTTCTAATTTGAACCAAGATTTCTATATGCAAATAAGATTTCAATCATCCTTGTGAACATTTAATCTTCATTGCCTTTCTCATTTGACTAAAAAGAAACTTCAATTTCTTAAATTGAGTGGGGATTTTTAAAAAACGTTGATTGACAACTTCCATAAATGTAGACAGCATACCATGATCATAAGCCCCTCCCACCACTCCCCTTTCCCTCCTCCCATATCTGCCCTCCAATGAATCCCTCCTTTCCAATTGGTCTCTTTTATTTCGATGTCATCATTTTTTCTCTCTCCTATGATGCAGATCTCGTGAGGTCATGAATATCAAGGCCACTTTGTGTCTGGAAGGCAGTATTGAAAGCAGTCCTTCCTGAGTGGAGATTTTGTTGTTGCTTTGTTTCCTGGGTAGGGACCCACCACCACCCCACTCTGCAGAAGAAAACAAACTAAACAGAGGTCTGTTAGAGGAAGGCTCAATGGCCACTGACTCAGGCTGGGTGACAATATCGTTGGTTCACTGCCCAAGTTCAATTGCTTCCGTGACAACTGTCATCATCTGTATCTATCCCCAAAGTATGATTTTAAGCTTCATGAAACCAAAGAATTCAATGATTTTGTTTCCTGTTGTAGAATAGCATCTGGTGTAGAATGAATATGAGAGGGGAAAGGAGATGGAGGAGAGTTGACAGAAGACAGAGAGAAAAGAGAGAAAGCCTGGGAGAAGACAGACATGGAAGAGGAGCCAGAGAAAGGAGCCAGGAGGCAGGGAAGAGAAGAGGCTTCCGCTCCTAGGGATTTCTGGCAAGATTTCAGGTGCCTTATTAATCTATGGAACTGTAATAAATGTTGACACACCTGAAACCAACAAGAACCAGTAAGTAGCCACAGTTTCCAGTCTGAATTATGCTGGAATGCGTTTGAGTTGGCACACCACAAATGAAAAAGAATCCAGTTTCATAACAGACCCCGGGTCATCCAGAACTAATGGCCACTGAGTGTTCTTATTCTGTTTATTAATGCCTGTGATGATTGTATCAATATGTATTCCAGGGATGTTTTCATTTTATGAAAGAATACCACCCTGGCATTTTATAAAAACATAACATGATATTTTTCACACCATCCCTATTAAAATTTATGGTAACTAAAATAAATGAATAAATAAAAATAAACCGACTTACCTAGGTTCACAAATCCAATATCAACATACAATTTGGCACATAATGAGCCTAACAGGAAGCCGAAAATGGGTCCTATAATTGCAACCGTCTGCACACACCCTGTTGAAAAAAAAAGGAAGAAAGAAAAAAAAGCTGTCATTTATTTTTGTCTTGACAAATTAATAAAATTTTAGACAAGAAATGTCAATTAGACCCGATTAACAATAGCAAAATAAATCAATTTCTCATTTGCATGTGTTTATCAAAGTTTTAGCTGCACTAAATTGGGAAACAAATCCTTCACTGTTTTTGGTGAGTGAATGCTTTTTTTTAAGCACATTAACCAACCCTCAAAAAATAATACCAAGGCTTTGAAAAAAAGTGAATTTCCAAACGTAGGGCAGACTTTCGTTTGGATGATTAACTGTTGAAAATTAGATCTAAAATCAGGTGTGGTGGCACTTGTCTACAATCCCAGAATTTGGGAGGTGAAGCAGAAGGCAAGAGCTATGTGAGCCCCAATCTCAAAAACAAACAAACAAAAAAAAATAGAACTATAGTAATTCTGATAGTCTTTCAAACTGGCTCAGTTCTATTTAAGATCTACTTAGAGATGAAAATCGATTTCTTTCACCTTCGGGGAAAGTGCATTTATTGATACAGAGCTTCTGCATTAGCTTCTCAGGAACAGGACCTACACAGATCTCTGGGAGAAACCAGCCAGGCTAGACATCATCACAGAGCAAAGCGCTTTCTGTGTTGCTCATGAGAAGCAAGGGCAGCTTTAACAGGAGGACTGAACAGTAAGCTTCTCCCACTGTAGACGACCTCAAGCCCATGAAGCTACTTTCACAAGGTCCTGTTGTCATGACAGCTGGGCCCTGGCTCTTTTCCATCACTCTGGTCCTCTGTCCCTAAAGCATTAGATCACTTTGCTGTAGGAGGTGCCTTGCTCTCAGATCCTAGAAGTGCATCTCAGAACCATGCTGGCTGAGTCCAGGAGTGGGGGTAAGTTGTGAAACCTCCCGCATCCGACTTGGTAGAGAAAGGAAGGCTGCAGACCAGGCATGGTGCTGTCCACCATGCACGAGGTGGTTGGGTATTACCAATGTAGAGGGCAGCGTTGTCTTCGCTGGCAAAGTCATCCAGATAGGCGATGCCCAGCGGCTGCACGGGCGTCTCTCCCAAGCCTCGAAGAAGATTTCCCAGGAACACATAAACCCACATGGAGGAGCTGGAGTCCCCTTCACATTCTTGATGGGGAAGGAACAGAGGATTGAAACTAGATCGCTACCAGAGTTAAACATTTACATACTCTGCATTCGTACAATTGGTTCTCAAATGGAAGTAGAATGCAAAAGTGACATTTTTCATACTCCTACTTTGATAAGAATTTGGATAAACTTGGCAAATGTGAGACTTCAAGTTATTATGAAGATAAATCCCCCAGACACCTGGCCAAGCTGTTCTTATTTCTTCTTCAGGTTCTGTTTACTTGTGTGTGTGTGCCTGTGTGTATGCGTGTGTGTGTATGTGTGTGCATGTGTGCATGCATGTGTGTGCGTGTGTGTATGTGCATGTGTGTTTGTGCATGCGCGTGCATGCATGCCTGCTTGTGTGCATGTGTGTGTGCGTGTGTCATAGTGCATTTGTGGAAGTCAGAGGATAACTTTGGTCCTAGGCTTCTGCTTTGTTTGAGTCAAAGTCTCTCATTGTTCACCACTCTGCCAGGCTAGCTGGCCCACAATCTTCCAGAATATTCTCCTGTCTCCACTTCTCTCCTTGTCATAGGTGGCTGGGATTAAAGAGGGCCACCACAGCATCTGGCATTTTTACATGGTTTCTGATGGGAACTCAGGAACTCACACTGCTTAACAAAAGCTTCATTGATGCCATCTCCCAGCCACTCCCTGTACTTCAACTCTCTCTGCCTCTCTCTCTCTCTCTCTGCCTCTCTCTCTCTCTCTCTCTCTCTCTCTCTCTCTCTCTGGTTTGTACCTGCTCTGAACTCTCCAGTGTCTATACTCCCATAACATACAGTATGCTGTCTGGGGGAAAAACACATTGGGAAAAGCTTTCTCATCTTAATTTATATACTTTCCAGTGTTTTCAGCTGAAATTATAAGTACTCTTGTTGACCAAGTTCTAACAGGAATTCACAATTTATGTGGCTGATTCTGTAACACTAGGCGCTATTGCTCACAATTACATTTGATTGGCAGGGATTAACCATGTTTAGGATCCTAGAAAGAAATTCATATAACATTATACACCTTGTATTCTTTAGCAGTAGAACTCTCCCGACTAAAAGAACATTTTGGGGTGACATTTATCCAAGCTAAGGCACATTCAGAACAGCCATGTCAATATAAGACCCTATGAAGCAGGGTAATTACCTCAGGAGCACAATGGAAATTCAGCTTTACAAAGTTTAGCCACTCTAACAAAAGTGACAAGTGTTAACTGCCGTGGATTACACGGATGCTAAAACGAATTATGTAGCATTTTCTTTAATCCCATGCTGCTTAGAGATTCCTTCCCTGGGTTAGGTGCAGTGAGGAGGGAGGTAGAAATGGGGACACTGAAGATAAAAGGGAAGAATTGTTGTCCCTGTTCCTCTGTCAGAGACATGGCAGCACTGTAGAGTCATTTGTAGACGCCATGAGCTGGGATACCTACTTGCCTAGACCAGGGAGGCAGCAATCCCCAGAGTAAAAGAAATAATGCTGGGCTGGAGAGATGCCCAGTGCCATGTAAATAAAGCCAGATGCACAAAGTGGCTCATGCATCTGGAGTGCCTTTGCAGTGGCTGGAGGCCCTGGTGCACCCATTCTCTCTCTTATTGCAAATAAATACTTTTTAAAAGTCCATGCAGTCCACTCCTCATAGGCTCCCATATGTCCAAATGGTTACAGAAGACCTGGGACCTTGCTCAGTCAAAGCATTGCTGTGTCACATGAACCAGGCATATGGCAGGCTGGGCAGTTTGACACAATCCCCTGCAACATAGCTCATGTGAAAGTAGAATTATTTCTCTGCATTGAAGACTGTTAAGGCGGCATCACAGAGAGTTACTGTGCTAAAAGTATATGAATATGAGGGGCTGGAGAGATGGCTCAGGGGTTAAGGCACTTGCCTGCAAAAAGCCTAATGACCTGGGTTTGATTCCCTAGTACCCTTGTAAGCCAGATGCATAAAGTGATGCATGCATCTGGAGTTCCTTTGCAGTGGCTGGAGGCCCTGGCATGCCCATTCTCTGTCTCTGTCTCTCTATGATTATAAATAAATATTTTAAAAACAATATGAATATGGAAAGATGGCCCCATTGTGACCTCTTCTATGGCCAGATATAGCGATGAGAAGTGTCTTAGGTATCTATGGTAGAGCACAGGTGACCAGTAACACCAAGAGCTTGCCTGCTATAACTGTCCCCTAATTATTACAGAAGCTCCTTGAGTGTAAGCCAACCTCAAGGAAAATGATGGAAGCGAGAAACAAACTAAGCCTAAATCTTTGACTTTTGGTTGAACAAGAAATCAGACATACAAGGAAAATTGTGCTTCTTTCTTAGTTAAGCATTAGACTAAAATATCTATTTGTTAAACTGATTTCATTGGATTTTCAACCCATCTTATTTGAAACCTTGGGTCTATCTTCCCAATCACCAGCAATTACTGTTCTTTTGCATAAAATTTGGTTATCAGTATATTTTACTTAGATCTTATACTGTTTATATTCTGGAGATTTTTATAGCATTTTAATAATATCTCAAGTAATAAATCTTTTGAGAACAAAAAATCAAATCAATTTTTTTTGGTCCAGACCAAAGCATATATAAAGTTAAAAACCAACTTTGCTTAGTCAAGTCAAATTGAGAAAGTCGTCTTACCATCATTCATTTTGTTTTGGGATTTTTCCATGACTGGCATTGGTAGCTCAGTTCTTGCCTCTAGGTAACATGGAGAGATGCTGGGAGTAGAGTTGGAGGAAGGGGATTGTTTCTCGTACGTGTACCTGCGTAACAGCAGTGCAGATGTGTTCTTCAGGACAGACTCACGACATCATGCTAAAATCACTGTGTGGGCTTTAGAACTCAGGAGAGAATGAGGTTGGGGTTTTTGCCCCTCTGAATTATAATCAGAAGTTATAAGAAAAATGCAGGTAAAACACACTAATGTATTTTATGTATGTGGAAGCCAAAGACACACATATAAAGACACATACACACATGTACACACACACACACACACACACACACACACACACACACACACACACGGTTAATTATAACTAACCAAGCACCTGTTTGCTGCATAGGACCCCAGATGTGCTCCTTGGTTTATCAATGACCCAGTATCTAAAAAAAGCCAGAAGCCTTCACAGAGGCATTTTTAAATAGAAAATAATGACCACACAGCACCTACTCACTTGGTAAAAGCATATGTAACACTGGACAAAATCAAGACTATCTCTGAGTCAGAGGAAAATCAATCATGCAATAGAACTTGTGGCCCTTAGAACATTTGAGTCATAAATTTAATAACTATTGCAAGGTTGATCCACGGGCTTGTGGAACCATTTAAACGAAGAGAATTCTTCATTTCTATAGGTTATTTATGTGGTTCCAAGTTAATTCGACAACTCTCCACTTCCCTGAGTTTCTAACATTATGAGGGTCCCGAGGTTGAAGAGCAGATTCTGAGTGGTTGGACCAACCCCTCCCTCTACAATTCCATTACACCTCTCTCTTGTTGGTCAAGTTCTCCGCCACATCTGTACTCAGAGGAAAAAGACACCCAGCACACATCAATGTAATCTAAATGAAGAGAGGGTGGGTGGTGCTAGGAAGATGGCTCAGTGGTTAAAGACACTTGATCGATCAATTTCCAAGCTACCATGAGAAACTGGAGCAAAGTCCCTGGCATGCTTGTACATGCACACATATAAATAAATAGATAAATAAATAATTTTATTTAAAGTTACACACCTCCATTCTTTTTCTCAGCTTGTACAGCAATAGGTAACTAAAGGCTGGTAATCAAGGTAATGCAGCCAAAAGTTAAATGTCAAAACACATTTATTTAGCACAGGATGTGAAAGATGGATTGAGCTATTAAAATATTCAGATGATAAGCAGATTATCTGCTTTTTGGTCTGCTTCTCATGGAATCTGTTAGTGTGTTTTGCCTGCAATTTCTCAGTAATTGACAATGTTATGAGATAAGTGTTACCTTAATAACTCTTTTTAAGATGCAGAGATGGAAGTCTAGAAATATTAAATAACATTTGTTATCTATAGTACTTTTTCATGACCCATCCAACACCCATCTGATACCCATATAATATGCTAGGTGGATTTTATGTAAATATTTCTCCTCCACAGCTGAATAGAAGCATTTGACTCAATGGTTTCTTTACAATCTTGTTGATATCAGTAGACAGTCACATGACAGAGACTTTCATTGATTATTGTCACTAGTGAAGACACAGAACTTTTCTGAAATGCTCTCCAGAGAGTTTGACAAAAGCATAAAATGGGCTGGAGAGACAGAGATGGAGATCACTTCCTGAGTAAACATCAGGGCCTGCCTGAGCTGGTGGAGAGGCCACTTGACTTTGATCTGAGGACCCACATAAGCAGCTGGGTAGGAGAACAGTGACCATGACGACAAATACAACAACACAGGTAAGCCCAGGATCAGTAAGGGATGGCTCAAATATCAATAGCTCGGAAAGTGATGGGTGAGGATGCCCAGTGCTCTGATCGGGCCACTGTAAGCAGGGGATCCTACCAGAGGCAAGTGCACGGGACACCACGTGGACATACACATGCATAGGGTACACATATCACACACACATACACACACACACATACACACACACACACACACACACACACACACACACTAACGAGATGTAGAGGCTGGGAAATAGCTCAGTAGAGAAAGTGCTTCTGTGCACACATGAAACCCTGACTCTGATTCCCACCCACTGCACCACCCATGTTACAAAAACGAAACACTGAGCCTATATAGTGGCCTACACATATAATCCTGGTACTAGGGAGGTAGAGACAGTCAGGTCCCTGTGGTTCACTGGATCCAGGGCAATGAAGAACCCTGGCTCAAAGAAGGTGGATGGTGCTTTAGAAATAACACCTGAGGTTGTCTTTTGTATTCCACATGTAGGTATACACACACACATGTACAGACATACATACACACATATATACACATGTATATACACATATACACACATACAGGTACAGACACATACACACACACAGACACACATACACACACATACACGCACACATACACACAATAGAATAAGTTGTTAAACTGCCATGACTTAATCATCAATTTAAATAATCAACTGTCATTACAATACGAACTAGGCATGATGGTCCCTGCCTATAATCCTAGCCCTCAAGAGCTAAGGTAGGAAGATCTGGAGTTCAAGGCCAAACAGGGCTACCCAGTGCTTATCGGATCAACTAGAGCTATAGCACAAGGCCTTAGCTGATAAAAACCAAATAAAACAAAAGGCTGCCACTATGGGGTCCAGGAAGAACAAGAATGAAGTAGACTTACTTCTCCATGAAGAACTGAGGCATTGCAATGAGTAAGGTTCCAACTCCCATGACGATGCACCCTGCCCCAATGACTTTTGGTCTGTGAAGTTTGGCTCCAAAGTAACTAACAAATATTATAACCAAAAGGTTCCCTTTGGGGAAAGAATAAGACATTTACAATCATGTTAGAGAATTCCGAAAACAGTCAAGAATCTGGAGGCTTGTAGCAGACAGAGCAGAGTTTTCTCTTGACTACACAATATCCTCAGCCTTTCCCACCATTTACCCTTCTTGACTTTGAACTGAGATGACTTCTTCATTTTCATTGCTTTATGGATAAAGTCCTCTTCTGTCAAACATTTTGATTACAAGTCTTTCTATTTTGTTTCACGCAATCTAATCATCCATCATCTGAATCATTCATCATTTTATCAGTTAATCAAATTGCAGACTACTTCCTTTAGAGGTTCTCTTAAATTTTCCTTAGTGAGGGTTTGAGGAAGTACTTCCATGAGTTAGTGTTTGATTTACCACCCGAGGGAGAGGGACCAGAGTTCGAAGCCCAGCACCCAGTGAACATGGTGGTATGTTCTTGTAATCCAAGTTTTGGGGGAGGTAGAGACAGATGAAATGCTGGAGTTCACTGGACTCATTGTTGAGCTCCAGGCCCACGAGAGACCCTATCTCCAAAAAGAAGTATATGACACCTGATAAACAGCATCCAAGTGTGTCCTCTGGCCTCCCTGTGTGCACATGCACCCCCCCACACACACATCATGACCATGCTTACACACATGCACCTCACACCACACACAAACACAAAATAATCATAATAGCAATAATACATGGACTTTGGGTGGATAGGGATTTTGTTACTAGAGTTGAGCATGGCAGTTTTTGATTAAACACACTTTAGAGAAGATTTCTCATGGTTCATTGTGTAGAACAATGATTTTTATTTAGAAATCAGATCCTTGGTGTATCTGAACCCCTTCATTCCATGGGCATTAACGCCATGAGCTCAAGTAAGTAGATGGGAATAGTAGTAACAGTCCTTGATAAACACTGTTTGGGGCCTTACATTTTATGGGGCTTTAAAGTTTTAGCTATTTTCATTTGGGATCCTTAGTTTGCAGGAACTGCAGTGCTGGATAAAGAAATGAACACTTCTCCAGTGTCGGCCCATGGTGGCTGATGGGTGGCCTTGCTTTGAAACTGTTCTTGATGTTTCTAATTTCCCGGCAAGAAGAGCGCGTTTCCTTCCATCTGTAAGCAATCATCCAACTTACTACTGTTCAGTCTCACTGCCAGCTCGAGTCAATTGGAAAATGAGCAGTAAATTTTACAGCCTCAAGGATCATAATAATGACAGTGAGAAAAATAGCTTGTATACCAGGCCTATGCTTTATGACTCCAAGAAGAATTAAGCTCCTCATAATTTTCATATTTAAAAAAAAATTAAGCATGAGAAATCCTGTTTGACATTAGGGAATAAGAAGAATTTTGTATCATATCATACTGATAATTGTATATATATATAAACATATATATATACAATTAAATAAAATATATATTTCTAAATATATATATTTCTAATTTGCCCAAGTATATACTCCAAGATAAAATGAAAGCTGATTTTCAGTCTGTAGGCAATCTCTTGTGTCTTCCCTCATCTGCTCTCCATCAAAACTTCAGGATTAGGGTGCTGGAGAGATGGCTCAGCAGTTAAGGCACTTGCCTCCAGTGCCTAAGGCTTCTGGTTCGATTGCCCACATATGCTAGACCCATAAGGCTGTGGCCCTGATGCTCGCTCTCTATCTCTCTCTCTTTCTCTGTATCTCTCTGCTTGAAAATGAATAAATAAAAAAAACCTTCAGGATTAGGGACTCAGATTTTCATGATATCCCTGTGTTTCATTAAAGGATAATGTCAACTATATCATGCCCTTTCACCATCAGTGACTTCTCTAGAAATTTCTGCTTGCTTCACTTAATATCTTTTCTGAGTTCTCAATAGAAATACTTGAAAAACGCATGGTGGTTTATAATCTTTAAAATATTGAATTGGAATCAAAATTCTTCCACACAAACCATCACTAGTCTCTACAAAGACAACACACTCAGAGAGTTTAACAAATGGTTTACCAAACCTCAACAGATTGTCCCTGGTTTCCTCTCTTTCTATGGACATACATCCAAATCTTTAAGCATTAGAAGAAAAAAAAAAAGCCATTTGAGCCATTTTGTAAGATCCAGGAAACCAAAACCAGACAAGAAGAATGTGAGAAAAAACAATTTGAGACTGACCTTAACTACGAAGACAAAAGTAAAAATCCAAAAACTATAAACAAACTGGATAGCATATAAAAATTAATGTGGCCTATCCGAGTAGACTCTTCTTCCAAGAGCATCATGAAATAAGAATAAAATAAAGGATGTTATTATTCCCAATAGAAATGTTAAGAGCTAGAGACTGAGGAGAGCCATGAATCCAGAACCCTGGTAGGAAGGAATGTGTCCAGTGGCATGAAAATGAAGTTAGAACTCTGAACAGACAGTTTGTCTGTAAATCTATGGATCATAAGTGATGAAAGAAACTGATGTTTGAGGGAAAGGTTTCAATGAAAGTAATAGAACTTTAAGCCATTTTGAAGCATGTAACTGTGTAACTTCTGTCCTTAGAATAGTCTGGGAGAAGTGATACAGATTTGAAATCAGAGTCCTTTGGTTTGCTCTGGGAGAATTATCAAACACAGATCAATATTCTCGTTCATTCTCTCTCCTCTCTCTCTGATAACACAACAGAAGCATTTCTTGATAGATCATCTTTATTGCCATGTAAGTTTCATTCTGTAAGTCAGTTTCACTCAGTGTTCACCTGCTTCCTCTTCCCACTTGTTTCTTCCCCTGCTGCAGTGTGTCACCTTGATCTTGACCTTCTATGGTCTTTCAGGGCCATCCCTAAGGCAGATAGCAGGTCCCTCAGAGGAGATGTCACAGGACACAGAGGTGATCAGTGGTCTGTTTCAGAATCATGCAATATGTACAGTCCCTGACTGGTAGCATCCGCACCACCATGGGCTTATTAGCATCTCAGACTCAGATCTATCCTCTACAGAATCAGTCACGGATAAGGTTAGGGTTGAGTGGAACTAATTTAGAAGTCTTATTCTGGTAGAATACTAGAAGATGGATTTGGGATACAAAATCCTGATGGTAAAACTTACTGAAATCAATATTACAAACTCAACAAAATAGTTGTTGAGGAGCTGGGCTGGAGAGAGGAGAAGCCTCACCAGTTGAAAGTCCTTGTTTGCAAGACTACTGATACCTTGATCCACCTCAGCACCCATGTAAATCGAGATGGGAAGTGGTGCATGCATCTGCAATCCCAATGCGTTTATGACAATGGGAAGAGGAGCCAGGAGAATCTTGAAGCTTGTGAGTAGCAGGAGCAAAATGAGAGAGACCCTGTCTCTGCTTCAAACACCCCCAAAGTTGCCTGATCTTCACAAGCAGGCACAGATCACATGCAGACCCGCTCACTCCCCACCACACACATGCATATGTGTACATACACACACAAACACAAAGAAATAAACAAGTGCTTTTAAAGACTGTTAAAGCTGTAAATAATATTTATTCTTTCACTCTTCTGCAAGTTCATTTTACACTTGATCTTAGCCAAAAGGCCGAGAAGTGATTGCAAGTTCATTTTAAATAAAGCTGAAGTTGAAATCACTAAGATATTTCTCTGCAATTTTCTTGGAGCCCCAAATGCCATAAAGGACTATAGAGTTAACAATTTTGTTTGCTTTGAAAATGAATTAAGCACATCTCATTTTATTTATCCAAGGAGCACACTCATGGATTGAACACTACACTATAATAAAATAGTAATTAAAATGATTTGGTCTTTTTGTGTGTGCATGTATATGAGGCCAGAGGCTAATGCCAGGTGTGTTCCACCTTATTTATTGAAATGAAGGCTCTCACCTAAACTCAGAGCTTGCTGATACAATTAGTCTAGCTAGCCAGCTTGCTTCAGGGATACCCTGTCTCTGCTTCCCAAACACCAGGATTACAGACAGACCCCCCCTACTCCCACTCAACATTTATGAGTGCACAGCAAGTGCATTATCCACTGTAGCATAAAGTTACAGCAGAGTTGTTCAAACAGGATTTTACGGGGTTGGATCCCAGAAGACAACCGAGTGGAGAGGAGATATTTTTACCCATGCCCAAGAAGACCTTGGGTTTTAAAGTCAGACACCACGTGCAACACATACCAATTTCAAAACTGCCATCAATTACTCCCACCAGGGAGGAAGAGATGTCAAACCTTCTTTCTATCTGAGTGATGGTGCTCTTCAGGTAGCCTTCTGACAAAGCCTTGGCAAAATAAATGAAAGACAAGGCGCTCAGGAACACCTAGGAAGTATGAAAGATCACACTTAGTCTGACTAGTGTGGAGCAGTTTAGAAACCTATTGAGCAAACAGAAACAAAACGCCAGTGAGTCTCAGTGAATGACGTCAAGTTTGTTATCACTGCAGATTATTTTAAACACTAGGAGAATCTCAGTCAGACCCAGGCTCATGTAGAATTCCCCAAATTTAAAATTCTCTCTGAATACAATGCATGCTGATTTTCATGCAGAATGTATGTTTAATTCCATTTTTGCTATCTTTTCCTACTTCTCCAATGGAAGGGCGACTGACTATGAAAAGAAGAAGCCGTTGATATTAGGTAAGAAAATAAACAAATAAAAGCCATAACCCAAACATGTCCTATCATAAGTCTAACACTAATAAGTGTACATTTCACAATGATGTTATTTGCATCAGTTGGGAACATAATAGATTGAAGAAACTGAACTACTTTTGTTTGTTTGGTTGGTTGCTAAACTCATTCTCAAATTCTTTCTCAGGGGAATATGTTTCTTTGATATCTGGCTTATTATCTATTTTTATTTTCTTTCAAAAATCCCTACAATAATATATTGATTTTCTTTTATTGAGACAGGATCTCACATATCCCAGGCTGGATGCAAACTGACAATGTAGCTGATCCTTGGACTGATCCTCCTGTTACCTCCTCCTGACTGATGGGATTACACGTGGTTTATGCATTTTAATGGACATGTGACACAGTATTGATGCATATCCAGGCTAATATGTATTTAAAGAAGACATTTTATTTTTGCTCAATAAGTCTTATTTTATGAAAAAGAGAGTTTTGAGTCATATGCATCTGTCCTCTCTATAACAATGAAAACCAAAGTTTTCTTTAATATTTGGGAAAATGTAGATGCTTTATATATTAAATTTTCATGCCTAGTATAATATATGGCACATAATGGGATTTTTAAAAATATTTTATTCATTTGTAAGCAGTTAGGGAGGGAAGAAGGGAAAGAGGGAAGGAGGAAGAGAAAATAGGCATGCCAGAGCCTCTCACCACTGCAAACGAACTTCAGATGTATGCATCACTTTGTTCATCTGGTTTTTTGTGGGTACTGGGGAAATCAAATGCAGGTGGCCATGTTTTTGTGCAAGCCAACACCTCTAACCACTGAGAAATCTTTCCAGCCCATGTTTAATGTACATTAGATTCTATTTTGTCTCTTTTTTTCTTTTAGAAGGTCCTTCACAGGAGCCTAAGAAGATAATTTAACCTACATGGTCAGGCAAGATTATTTCTACCACTTGGCAAGGTGTGCTCTTAGCAAATTACATATCAGATCACATTTTCAAAGGGAAAGCAATTTCTACTTCTAATTTCATGGTATCTGAAAGAGATGCCAAGACTGTCAACAATACCTAATTCCTCGTTTCTCTACCTTTAGCTCACCACAGCATGGTTGGGTTTCCTCTGAGGATGGATATTCCATCTTAAAGGAAGGTCTTCCAGAAGGTTGCACTGAGTTTTTTCGGAACAACTGGATATTTTCTTTGGATGAAGTGTCCATTATGAAAATGCCCCTTTCTCTGGTCTGTCAAATTAGATTTTAAAAGGAAGAAAAGCGATGAATTCAAATCTACACAACTTGAGGTTTTTTGTATGTCTTAGTGGACTGCAGTTCTATAGACAGAATTTAAAGTGAAGTGACTCCTGTTACCACAGAGAATTGGCAAATTTTTCAAATTAAAATCAGACAGGATATTTGATCAATTAATCCTGTTACTAGGACTCTCTGGCCAGCGTTCTTCCTCAATCCCTCCACGTTCAGCCTCATTATAGCAACGAATAAATTTCGATGTTGCTTTCTGAATAAATAACGAGGGACAATTTTGTGAACTTTGTGGTCTTGCCAGATTAAACTAGGAGCAACCAGGGAAGGAGGAAGAGAAATTCAACCACTAGAATATTGATGAATTTAATGAAGGCTTCAAAGACTTCAAGCTACCTTCTTAGCAGAATAAATACAAGAGGTTGACACCCTTCACGGACCCCAATAGTACCTTGTAATTCCTGCAGCACCGAAGCAAGGCTTAAAATGCTGCAAAAATGCAGAGAGACTGGGGCATGGGCTTACTTTATAAAAAGCACGATTATCCATAAATTATTTGATCCCATGAACATGTATATTTTTTTAATTTTTAAAAATGGGAAAAGAGTATAACGAAGAAATTAAAATACAACACTTCAGTATAAATAGAACACAAAACATTAATAGTGCCAGTAGAGTCAAAAGACGAAGGGACAAGGTGTAATGTTAACATTCAATACCCAAGACTCTGTGCTTCTAACAAGAAGCATGAAAACAAATTAGTGATTTCAGCGTCCATCAAATCAGGCTGACTGCACAGTTGCCCACAGAAGCAAATGGAGGGTAATGTAAAGACGTATTATTAGATAGACCTACGTTCATTATGGAGCTGATGAAAAAGTCCATGCTACAAAACAGTATAATTGTCAAGTGCAGTGTATGGAAAAGACTGTACATAGTTGGATGGGCATTGGCCCAAGAGCAGGGCCTTGGCAACTTTAACAGAAATATATTATAATACATTATTTCTAGTTAGTGGTATTTCAGATGATTTAAAAAATTTTTAAAAATATTTTTTTAATTTGCAAATAGAGGAGAGAGAGAGAGAGAGAGAGAGAGAGAGAGAGAGAGAGAGAGAGAGAGAATGGGCATGCCAGGAGCCTCCAGCCACTGCAAACTAATTCCAGATGCATGCACCACTGTACATCTGACTTTACATTGGGTACTAGGGAATTGAACCCTGGGCATTAGGCCTTGCAGGCAAACACTTTAAACACTGAGCAAGCTCTTCAGCTTCTTAGATGATTTTTTAAAATGTCATGTATGTGTATATTTTACAATTTTTTTTTACCATAAACGTGTGTTTTTATATGAAAATGTATTTTTATATAAGTACCTACCACATGCTAATGGTGCCACTGGAGCTCCTGAAAAGATATTTTTAAATTAAATATATAAAAATATCACCACATAACATATAAACCGGAAAGCTTTTAGAAGAAAAAAGAATATTAAACTTATAGCTTAAAAAGTAACACTTTTCCAAAAATTACGCTGTATAATTCACATTGGCATACTGTCTTAGGATATTTGGACATATTTCCTATTATTTCATATTAAACCAGTAACCAGAAAATGCAAATAAGAAATGTTTGACCATAAATCACTTGAATTGAATATTACCTTTAAAAGTTCCAAAGGGCTAATACTAGAATGTTTAGGTTAAATAAAAAATGTTCTCAATAATACTTATCTATTTGAGACTTTAGAGAACGTCAAGCCCTCTTATATTTGGAAGTATTGGCACAAAACTCATTCTTACTAAAAACTAGAAGTAATAACGAGAGAATTACATGGTAATATTGTGTTAGGACAAACTAACAGCAGGTTTGAAATTCTGACACAGCATACATAGTTTTGCTAAAAACTACTTCACCTTGATGGCTGACATACTCATCAGTATAACTATATGCTGATAAAATATGCTTATGAGATCAAATAATCTATGTCTAATAAGTGTTCATAAACCAAGCTCCTGCCCCACCCCTTACAACTCGATTCATTTCCCATTCAAAGTGAGAACTAAAAGAATCTTCTCAGCTTTTTAATTGTTTGGGTCTCTGGTCATTCTGAGAGCTTGAGAGAGAACTGTAGAGCAGCCTGAATGTCATTGCCTTGAAAAGAGAGGAGAGACGCACAGGGAACATGAATGGAGTGATCTTGGTGGAGAATGAAGGTCCCTTCTCTTCTTTTGGGCTTGTGGAATTCTGGCACTTTCAGAGTAGAAGGATATGTGAATTCTTTGGTCAGGCCATTTGAGTAGACAGATCCAGAAAAAGACGGATGGCAAAGTTTTCATCCGACACCCACAGTGTGTGTCTAACTGACTCTAGAAGCTAAAGAAAAGGGAGCCACTTTCATCATTTTAGTGACGAAAAAATAAAGGCTGACTTCTATGCTCCATATGGGCTTGAGAAGCAATCCTCCACTCCTTAAGGTTAGAATGTGGGTGTCTGAGCAGGGTGGGCTGTTGGGATCACAATGACAGGTTCAAGTCCGGGCTCTGGATCAGTGACCAGAGGCAAGAATCGCACAGAGCTGCTAAGAGGAGGCCAGAAAGGAGGTGACCCCCATCCCTCTCTCTCATAGCTACCTGCAGGAATCAAACCTGCACATCAACTGGACTTCTGGACTCTGGTGTTCCTCGTTCAGAAAGTCAAAAGCCAAAACCCTCTATGGCCCCTGATGAGGAGTGTGTGTTGAGGAAACCGATTCTCAGCCTCTACCAGCAAATAAGTACTATTTTAGGCCAGGTGATATACACAATCCTTAAACAACCCAAGTTCAACTTCATACCCGTTTATAAAATGATTTAGCTCAGAGCAGTTCAGCAATTTGTCAAAAGCTATTCGACTAATAAGCATCAAAATCAAAATATGAACCGATGTTTGGGTTTACCTAACTTCTTGAATCAATGTCACCTAACAAGAAAACCCATCTAACAAATAAAGGAAGCCATCAGCCTTTATTGAAAGTGGCATGGATAGACCAGAAGTAGTAGAGAAATCAATGATCAGCTTTGCTCCAGGGAGGGAGAACTAAATGTAATATTCATAAACATCAAAAGAAGTGAAAGAAATCTTACCTAGAGGTGGAGATCAAAGACAGCCAGTTTCTGTTAAGGTGCCCAGCAAAAAGTCTAGAGCACAGAGAGCTGAAGGAGGAAACTGAGGCACATTCCACAGTTGTGAGCAGTTCTGGAGGACCAAGAGAGCCTGAGTAGATACAGACAGAACCGGTGAGGAGAAATCAGACAAGTGCCTGGTCTCTCCCCTGGGCAATCTCTCTCTTCCCAGCTGGCCTGCTTTTCTCTGGCAGGCTGGAGAGACCACTGACGTGCATCTCAGCTCCCAGGGCGCAGAAAGAGCTGAGGTATTTGAGCCATTTCTTTGCAATTTGCTGCAAGTTTAAGGCCACACGTGATAAAGCTTTCTTTATGGGAGAGAGTGAAAAAAAAAAGAAAGAAAGAAAGAAAGAATAGACCACTTGTGATTTTACTTGCTGATTCCCAGAAAACCCAGCTCCACAGGGGGCCGAGGGTGAGAAAACACAGACGTCTGCAACAAAGATTCCTCCTTTTCCTTCCTCTCTGCTTTTAGTCAGCCATCCTTTAGGGAAATCACTGGGAAATCCTTGTGTTTTATTTGTTTGTTTTTGTTTATTTTGAAATAAAGGGATCTTGGAGGAAATCATCTTGGGTTAAATGAATGTGTGTTTCCTTTTCTTCTGACAGGGATTCTAGAATGTGTAAGAACCCTGTCAGATCAGAATCAAAGCTGCACAGGTTTCCTACAGAGGGAGTTAGTTCTCAGAGACACCATCAATTGCTCACACCAATAATCTTGGGGAAAAAAGATAATAATCAAATTTTTAACATTTAATTATTTATTCCTCCTAATCCTAAGGAAACAGAACTCCATATACTGGGAAGTTCTAAACTTATCACATTATAGTTCCAAGAAACGACTTCAGAGGATTCTGAGAAGTATTAGTTTGGGCTGGGTTTCCACCAGGATTACCCAGGGTTCAACTGTCTTTAAAAGGCTGTGACTCAGTGGGCCACTTCATCTCAATTTTTTGCTCTATGTAGGAAAAAGATTTTCATAAAAAGATGGCAGGCTGGGAGACAGGTCAGTGGATAAAGTGCTTGTTTCACAAGCTTGAGGACCTGAGTTCTATCCCCAGACCCCCAGGTAATGATGTCAGGTGTGGTAATGGGTGCTTCTATATGTAACTCTTGAATGGGGTGTAGGGTGTGGTAGGCGGATTCCTGGGGCTTGCTGGCCAGCCAGTCTGGTGAGATCAAGACCAATGATAGGGTCTGTTTCAAAGTTAGAAAACAAACAAACAAAAAGAAAGAAAAAAAGGAAAGAAAGGTGGACAGTGTTTCTAAGGCATGATACTTGAGGTTGTCCTCTGGTCTTCACATTATCCTATATCAGAACACACACACACACCATGCACACACACACACACACACACACACACACACACACACACACACACTACAAAGGCATACACAAACACATTACAACAAAAGTGAAAAAGATGTAAAAGCTATCCAGGGGTACTTTAAGGATTAAGTCATGACATTTACAGAGCAAATATCGAAGTGCTAAGTGGCCAGAAAGTGTCATGATTCCAGATGGAATTTTATTTCCAGTGAAGATCAGAATGATTCATCAGCCCCTTTTACTACAAAAGAATAAAAGAAGAGGCAAAGAAAATAAAGATCATTCTTAAATTTTACAAAGAAGCAATGGTGTCTAGCCTCTTCAAAACTAAGTAATTTGTTTTAGAATTCAAACCAAGCTTTGCCATTAGAAAGAATGAACAGATATTTTAATAAATGTGGATTTCTTAATGTGTCTATAGGTGACCATTAGCATATCAAAAAAGCAGACAGTGCCAACTCTTCAGCACACAGGACACAGCTCAGTGGGTACTGTTTGCCTAGCATACATGAAAGCCTGGCCTCAATAAACCAGGTGAGGAGGAACACACCTGTGATCCTAGGACTTGGGGGGTGAAAACAGGAGGATCAGAAGTTCATAGTCATCCTCAGCTACATAGTGAGTTTGAAGCCAGCCTGGGCCAGCTATCTGGAAAAGGAAAGGAAAGAAAAGAAAAGAAAAAAAGAAAAGGAGAGGAGAGGAGAGGAAGGAAGAAGAGGAGAGGTCAGGAGAAGAGAAGACAAGAGAGAAAAGAAAAAAAAAGCATACAAGATTTCCTTTTCCTTACCAAGAAATATCTCCCCCACCCATACATTTCAAAAAGATTCTTTTTCTTCCTTTTACAGTCCAGTTAACTACGATTGTGAATGTTTCTGATACTTATTTTCTATAACCTTTGAAGCTTCTGCATTTCATGAGAAATAATTAAATGATTGTTGGCTTGAGATAAGATTAACATGTTCAACATTTCGCAAATGCCCTTAAATATGCACCTGCCATGTTGTACTACATATATACGTGAAGCTACAGTCTCAGGATTAACAGTTAAAATGTTAAAATATTGATGAACTCTAAAATTAATGGAGGATCTTCTACTCCCTGTGTTATCAAATATTCAGACAAGATTTAATTCTTTATGCAAAGATAAAAAGTATATCCATCTTGTTAGTATGTAAATTTGCTATCCTCCCCATCAATCGCAGAATTAAATGCATATCCAAAAATTGTTTTAAAATAAGTTTAAGACTTCTCAGTTAAATACTTGATGTGTATACCTATTTTATATACCTACATGCCTGGGGTCATGGAAAATTTTTTTAGGCATAAAAAGGTCACTGGTGGGAAGAGTTGATAATGGAAGGTAATTGGAGGTGATTATGATCAAAATATGTTTATACATGTGCAAAACTGTTAGCAAGGGAAAGGGAAGTCTGGGCTGGAGGGATTTCTCAGTGGTTAAGGCACTTGACTGCAAAGCCTAATGACCTGAGTTCGATTCCTCAGTACACACATAAAGCCAGATGCACAAAGTGGTGTATGCATCTGGAGTTCCTTTGCAGTGGCTGGAGGCCCAGATATGCCTATTCTCTCTGCCTGTATCTCTTCCATCTCTCTCTCTCTCTCTCTCTCTCTCTCTCTCTCTCTCTCTCTCTCTCTCCTTGCAAATGAATAAATAACATATTTACAAAAGGGAAGTTTTGCTCTAAATCAGGAGTTGACAAAAGCCACCTTGTTTCTATCACAGCTCTGCCATGGTGGTGAATTTATAAATATAATATAAATATATAAACAAGCGGGTTTCTTTAGGCTGTAGGACAAGTTACCACAAAGTGGTTGACTTAACAGAACTATAGTTTTATACTTTCAGAAGGTAAAAGTCTAAAATCGAGCTGTGGATACAGCCAGGCTCCCTCTGACATCTGTAGGGAAGACTGCTTGCTGGAGGTCTGTGTCTGTTATCACAGGACTCCTGTCCCCTGGTGTTCCTGCCCTCTGTTCTCTAAATGCTAGTGAGATTCTTTGAGGTCACCTTCACCAGCACAGAGGAATAGAGTCCAGACTTGTGTTGGAAAGAGGCATGAAAGTTCAGCCCAAACCTTCTATCTCCTTCCCTGTCTCTCCTGAGTAGCTACGCTTTCTTCATCCCCTGACTCCCATTTGTTTGTTCTTCTTGATCACTTCATGGGTTGAATCCAAGTTTCTGTCTATTGCATGTTTATAACCACGCTGTTTTAAATGGAGTGCAATTCACTCGTATGCCCTCCAAGCTTATGTTGTATTTATCACCACTAATCACACCGGACAGTAGATGCATTGTTAACAGAATACCGTTTAATGACCCAATCATTTCCCCTCTCGCCTAAATAACTTCACAAATCTTCACCCCACCCCCATCCCCTCCACACACTTTTGCTAATGGCCTTGTTTAGCTCTCTCTTCACTAGTGAGACAGAAAAAAAATTACCAGGAGAAACCTGGCAGTCTGCCATTGCACGGGCATAAGGGTATTCATGTCGCCTGGCTTCCTCCTCCCTGAGCCTAGGGGTGAGTGCCCCATGTCTCTTCCAAGCTGGAGCCCAGATTCCTTTTCTGAAATTAGTACAACTCATTTACTATGAACTTCAGTCATTCTGGACTCCATCATAACTATTTTTCTCAAGAACAGGGAAGACATTCCTATGAAGAAACCCAGTGGTCAATTCTAGACTTCATTTTAATTATCTGTTAACAGGATTAGACAGCAATGTAGCGTCCCACTGCCTGAATCACCCTCAGTCCATGCTCCACGTGGATTAGGTTTTACTGGGGGTGAAATCCAAAACCTCATTCCCTCAGGGTTTACATTGCTTAGTGGTCTTGTTTTGATGGGGTGGCTCCAGTTTCTAGTATATTTATCTATTCAATTTGAAAGGCTCCACGGGGAATTTCCTCTCCTCCAAACACAATCTTTCCTGCCAAGATTTTGTATCAGAAACTGTATGTCAACCTTGATCAACTGGGTCCTGTCATTTCTCCTCTGGATGGTTCAGTAACATGTGAGAACAAAGTAGCCTAATGGCTTCAGCTCCAGGTTCAGGGAACCAATGCATCTTGTGGTGAAGGCCTTACATGCTTGGAAATTGACTCGTCTAAACAATCAGGCTGTAAGGGGACAGAAGAGGGGAAATGAGGGCTGGAGAGATGGCTCAGTGGTTAAGGCACTTGCCTCCAGTGCCTAAGGCCCTGGGTTCAATTCCCCAGGACCCACATAAGCCAGACAAACAAGGTGGTGGCCCTGGTGCATTCTCTCTCTCTCTCTCTCTCTCTCTCTCTCTCTCTCTCTCTGTGCTTGAAAATGAATAAATAAAATATTTTTTTAAAAAAAGAAGGGGGAAATGATCACAAAGAGTTATCAACATGCTGGCACATGACACCAGGTACGCACACATCATATGCACATTTACAGAAGGAGATTATGGCCGTGTAGTGGTTTGAATCAGGTGTCCCCATAAACTCATGTGTTCTGAATGTTAGGTGCCCAGCTAGGAAATTTGGAGATTAGTGTCTTCTGGAGGTTCTGTGTTGATGGGAGGAGTTATGGGTATTATCACCAGATCCCCCTTGCCAGTGTTTGGCACACTCTCCTGCTGCTGGTGTCCACCTGATGTCGGCCAGGAGGTGATGTCCAGCCTCTGCTCATGCCATCGTTTTCCCTGCCATCATGGAGCTTCCCCTCGAGTCTGTAAGCCTAAATAAACCCTTTCCTTCCATTAGGTGCTTCTGGTTGGGTGCTTTCTGACAACAACATGAAGCTAATTGCAACAGATGGGTTAGTTGGGTCCAAAATATTTATATGAGATCCTTCAAAGCAGAGACTTTACCTCAGCAGCAGGAGACAGAAGAGGAGGTGTGGAAGCAGGGAAGGATTCATCTGCCATTGCTGGAGGGAAGATGGAGGAGGGGAAGAGCCAATGCTAGGAGAGCACAGGGGTCTGTGTGCAACTGAGAGCAGCCCCAGCCCCAGCCAGCAAGGACCTTGGCTCTGTACCTGAAGGAGGTGTGCTCTGCTCAAACGCTGCTTGAGCTTGGAAGCAGACTCAGCCCTGGAACCTTCCATGAGGAGTAAGACTCCTTGATTTGTTTTTGTGGGACCCAAACTAGAGAACCTTGCCAAGGAGGATCTGCACTTCTGACCCACAGAGCTGTGACGAATCTGCATAGTTTAAGTCACCAAGAATGTCACAATGTATCATGG
>PVHP010000990.1:0-119052 GCA_004024765.1 Zapus hudsonius | reverse complement strand
AGCCAGGCAGGC
The DNA here is from genome assembly GCA_004024765.1 of Zapus hudsonius. NCBI lineage: Eukaryota > Metazoa > Chordata > Mammalia > Rodentia > Dipodidae > Zapus > Zapus hudsonius. Next base: position 119,040 of record PVHP010000990.1, on the reverse strand, counting down.
AGGGAGGCAAGGGGAAGACAGAGATCTCTTTCCTCTTTCTATAGCCTTAGGGTGGGGTCTTGCAACCCTAGGCCAGACTTGTTGATTGACTGAGTCTCTGCACTGCCCTCCCAGGAAGGAAATTTTGTTTCTAACTCTTCTGAGCCTTCTGACATCCTGCCCCCTACTGAGAGGGCTGCCTTCCTGTGAACAACATCAGAGATTATTAAAAAGTTCAAGTTGACAACAAAACCTAACCATCACACATGTCAACACATTTCATTCTCAGAACAACTCTGTAAGGATTGTCACCCTACCTATTTTATAGAATGAAACTGAGGTGCACAGGTGTTAAGTGACTTTTTGAAAAATGACTTCTCATTGGCATTAGAGTCAAGATAAGGAAGAGCCAAGGGTTGGAACCCAGATGTGCCTGATTTTCAATACTGTATTTTTAATTTAATTTAATTTTTTTTTTCAAGGTTGGGTCTCATTCTAGCCCAGGCTGACCTGGAATTCACTATGTAGTCCCAGGGTAGCCTCAAACTCACAGTGATCCTTCTGCCTTTGCTGGGATTAAAGGTGTGTGACACTACACCTGGCTCATCTTGTATTTTTAACTACTATGTAATATAGACTTAAAAAAATAATCCTGCATGAGTAAACACTGTGATGTGATCGATGTCCTCCCTGCCTGTGCCCCGAAAACTTCTTAAAAATAGGCATTGCTTCAGGAGTATTTACGATAACCCTCTTGTTACGTACTGATTGCAGTGTTTGTATTTCCATTGTGAGTGCAAACAGTGACATCATCCTGAGGCATGAGGAAAAGAAAGGCCAGGTGTGTTTCGGAGTGATTTTTTTTCCCTGAGTAAGACTTGAGCTTAGCCTACAAGATATTCTGCTGCATTTGTATCCTCAGATAGGAAAAGGAAAATTACAAAACGGGGCTAGTGTGAGCTTTCAGCAGCTGTAGCAAAATGAGGCTCCAGCCTAGTCTAGGCACCACCTTGGAAGGGGCAGCATTCTCCACCTTCACTTGGTGAATAACCAAATTCATAAATGTAGGTAGTAGGCATTTGGTGAGATTGTAGAATGAGTATGTGAATAGGCTGTGGGTTGGGGTCCCTATGTGTAGCCTCCTGCTCAGGATAGTCTGTGTCACGCTAGGCTAGGCCTTTGTGTGACCACCAATGGCAGGAACTTCTTGAAGGGATCCTCCTCCATGAACTTCTATAGTTCTGAGCCACAGCTGGGTAAGATTACTATTCCCTCCTACTCCGATTACGGGAAGCTTCTCTGCATTTCACTGTTGTGGCTCTTCACAGCTCAGGGAGAAGAAAAGTCTCATCTGTTCTTGTGTACTTTCCAGAGGGTCGATGAGTGGATGGCGAAGGAAGGCCTGTTAGATCCAAACGTCAAGTCAATTTTTGTCACCTGTGGAGACTGGGACTTGAAAGTCATGTGAGTATGGGAAGCACTGCTTTGTGTCAGGGCTTAGGATCTGCAGAACTTTTCAAGTCTTTCTATTTCAGAAATCAGAAATTCCCGCACCTTGGGAACCACCAGGGCTGAAAGAGAGCCGGAAGCCCTGCTTTCTACCCACTGGGACAGGGTAGGAACAAGTCAAGGGCCTGTCTGTATGACTGATGTTAGCCCTCCTTCCCCCTTGCCTTTCCCATGTCTTACTGATCATCACAGCCCTTCTAATTGCTGAGCTACATGCAACTGACCTGGAAGGAAGGCATTAAAAGTGTTGAAAGTAAAATTTTAACCAGATACGTAGACTATAAGTGCTCTAGAAATAGGAACTTATTTACCAATTCTGTGAAATAGGTACTATTCCTATTTTTATTTTATAGCTAAAGAAATTAAGGCACAGAGAGGTCAAATAACTTGTTCAATACACACAGCCAGGATTCAAACCCAAACTTCTTGGTTTTCAAGGGTCCCTTTCCTTAACAGTTACTGTGACATCCTTAATTGAGAGTCTGGTGATGGGATGAGAGAGGGCTGCTTCCAGGAAGCTCTCCAAGTCACCTGCCTCTTTTCTCCTCCTTTGTTCCCACTGATTTTTCTCCTTTCTCTCCTGATCTTGCCTGGTTGTGGAAGACAGAACTGTCTCCTTTGCTAGGTTGACACTTCTACATCTTGTCTGTCCTCATGGATACCTGGCTTCAGACATTCCCTGGGGAAGGAAAGGGGGTGGAAGTGGTGGGGATACTATTTGCTGAGGATTGATGGAATCGATTTCACTGTGTTCTTTGTGACTAAAGCAGCAGTAAGCATTTTGTGTGTGTGTGTGTGTGTGTGTGTGTGTGTGTGTGTGCGTGTGTGCACGTGTGCGTTCTCAGGCTCTTGAACTTCTAAATGTAAGGTGGATGTTGGTGGAATAAAGTATTATCTTGCTACCAAGGTCCCTGGTATACCTTCTGGACACTGGGCATCAAAGTGGACTTGCTCCCAGGTGGGTGACAAGTTTGTTGGACAATCCACAGCACACATAAGCATATGTGCACCTCGTCTGCCCCATGCTTGAGGCTATGTACACACACCACATTGACTATACACCTCTAGGCTTGCTGCAGAGGGTCTCTGTGCTCCCAGATGACAGTCACTTGCCAGAGGAATGATATAGGCGTGGCCTAGAAGCAGACATGAATCAGATGCAGCATCTATGGAGATGGTCAGAGGGGAAGGCTGTTCTTATTTGTGCATCCTGTGTAGCTTTGAAGCCTGGAGGACCTTATGTGGGACTCTGTAGCCCAGGATAAGCTGTATGAGGCAGGCTTAGGTTGATGGCCAGATTCTGGGGTTCACATGCCCAGGAGCCATGAGGACGGTGCTATGGCCTGGTCCAGAGGCCCAGCTCCTCTAGGTAGTGTCTCCAGAATTCCCAGTCTTCCAGGGTTTTCCTTTGGTATTTTCATCTTCCAAATGCCTGTGTTTCCTAATCTTGTGCTGTGAATGGCTTGCACATACTTGCATACAGAGAACTTGTCTGACTGGGGGACTGGAGATCATGTGACTGAACCTCCTGAGCTTAAAGTTGCCCCCATGAGATGGACAGGCAATTTCCGATGGCACTGCCCTCTTTGGGTCCAGCTTGTTCTGGACTGCACTGGTCCAGCCCTCAGGCCCTGCACCACACTGCCGCACAGTGGGCTCAGACAGATGTTAGTGACTTAACACACTGTTCTGTATCCGCAAGGAATGATATGATCCAGAAGGTAGTTGGGTTGTAGAATCCAAGCATGTGTGAAGGAAACCAGGTTATAGCAAGCACATGGTTTACCTCATTCAGGCCTCCTAACCTGGTTTTCCATAGGGGATGATGTCTCCCATTTATAGATGAAGCAAACAAACAAAACAAAATAAAAAAATTCCTGAGGCTCAGAGAGGTAGTCTCATAACCAAACAGAAATGAATTCTAAGACCACATATTTCCCAGAAGAAATGGGGAGGGTGGATTTGTGGCTGGTTTGGGTTTGGGGGGGTGAGGGGTGGGAGTATGGGGAGAGAAGAAGGTTGTGCTAGAGGAAACAGCTGTCGGGTGGCAGGGTGGGCGAGGAGGGCCATGGGACTTTTAGAAGTAGGACTCACATAACTGCTGGGAAGGCTCTTAATTAAATGTGTAACAAAATAAAAACAGCAGAGAGGAAACCTAAGTAGTGTGGCGTGAGGGCGCACTGCTTACTGGTGTTCCCTGAGCCCCGTCAGTTGCTCTGCAGAGCCATCACCTTCCGTGCGCCTGGGAAAAGCTGCTGCTGCGCCTGACAGGGGAGTGTTAAATTGACACTCACAACTTGTTAGTATGTGGCTTACTTCGCATTTTGACATCCATTTCCAGATTTAACTAAGTCTAAGGAATTCAGCAAATGTTTTCATTTCACACTCTAGTTTCCAGGCGCCATGGCTCCTCATTGCTGTTCTTACCCACATCCCTGAAGTAGCTTCACGTCACTTTTATTGGAAAGGGCCTGATTAGTGCCGCACTAAGAAATGGGAACTGAAGTGGCAGCAGAAATCCCACCAGAGCAAAGAAATCTGCTCCCATCCTGACAAAATCATTTTGTATCCATCTTTTGTCACAGGCAGATGAGCTGGTGCTCCAGGTTTGTAGGGCTTGTTATTGTAGCTGTAGGTCCTGCCACAGTGGATTTTAATCCAGTGAGTGTGGATGTAATTTTCCCTCTAAATTTTTTAAAGAAAAGACACTTGATACAGGTTTGGCCCCTGATCAGCTTACCTTTCCTCCATCTCACCTGGTGTTCTTGAAGCTCCATGGGGTTTAGTGCTGTTTCTGTTTACCCTGGTAGGGAATTGATAAGCGAGCGGTAAGAGGAGTTCAGGAAAAACCCAGAGTTTGTGTCATTTTAATTAACCAAAGAATTGGCAACTCAGACTGAGAGTGATCTTTGTAGAACATCACACTTTATTCAAACATTACAGGAACATGAGGGAAATAAAAGGGCCAAGGAGGAAAGGGAAAGTGACCCGGAGAGCAGAGAAAATTCACCCCGTGGTAAAAACAACCATGGACCCTGGACACCAAAAATATAAAAGGCGGTTTTAAAAGGGCATGCATATCCAAAAAGAGATTAAAAAGTTAAAGTAAAACCAGTGATAAAAATGTCCTTTCCACTCTGGCAGCTCCTGGAGAGAAATAACCTTACCGGAGAGTGAAGGCTCAGGTGTGGAGTACAACTCAAGAGTCAGGAGGAAAAGAGCCAAGATATTCTGCATGAGCTCAAATTAGATAGAGTTCAAGCTCCAGAAGTCGGCATTCACCTGTGCCAGGTGTCCCAGCCAATCGGCCTGGGCTTAGAGAGGAAATCTGCCCACAATGGGGCAGGATGCTCACTTGAGAGGGATATGATTGGGTGAGTTTTCATCCTGTGAGGCCAGCTGAGATGAGATGTGGCATGGTCTGATGTAAGATCGTAAATGGGCCGTCCCTGTCTAACTGCTTACCAAAAAGCAGTTTAGTTAAACTAGCCCCTCACAGAATGTCTCCTGCAAGGGTCTCCATCTTTGGTGTGGTAGACAGGTAAATCTGAGGAGTGAGACCTGGACACGTGGAGGAACTTGGATTCTGGCCTGGACCTGAAGATCCAAGCTCACTAGCTGAAAGGCACAGCATGGCTCAGAAGCCAGACCAGAGGCTTTCAGAGGGCAAATCAGGGAGACGACAAGACTAGAGGTGAAGCTGGCCAGAGGAGGCCCAGGCTCTTAGAAATGGCTCTTAGTGCCATTCAGAAAGAGGCTGTTTGGAAGGGGTTGGGATAATTAAGCACTCGGGTACAGATAGGGCTGGGGCTTGCCCAGAGTTGGTTCAAGGGACCCTCATTTAGACTAAGCTCACCTTAGAACAGGAAGTTCTCCTGCTACATGTCAGTTGTGGGCTGACATTGGGTTTTTTAGTTCTTTCCCTGTCTTCCTGGGGGTGTGCATACCTGGGTTCTGCAGGAATGGACCTACGTCACTTCAGGTTTTAGGAAATCTGAGATAGGAAGATCTTTACCCAATGTGCACTGTTTTCTGCTGGTATGGGAAGCACGTACCAGGCTGCAATCAAGGGGTTCAGAACATTTCTGAGTGAGACTATTGGTACCTTAGTACCTGGAGTGAATGAAGCACATGGTCACACACACACACACACACACACACACACACACACACACACACACACACAGAGGAACGGGGAAAGATGACTGCAAGGGTGGCCCAGCAACAACTGCAGTTAGACTGGGTCCTCTTGGTATCATTCAACTGATTCAACCATGTCATCATCTTGAAAAGTTCTGTACTTGTATCTTCTGGTTCTCTGGCTTCTTCTCTGTCACTTTTGTTATTACTTCTTTCCTTACTTGTTTCTCAGTGTTGGTGTTTGTACAATATTAGTATTGCTGTGATCTCTGTCCTAGCTGTCTTTTCCTTTTATCCTTGCTCTTGCAAGCATGATCTTTTACTTGCCAGAGCTCCAGCTATCCTCTTCCAATCTTTTTCTTCAAGTGAGAAAATAGAACTCATGTGATCCTGCTAGAGAAAAAACATCTGCTCCATCTGCCACTTGAACTCTAAGCCTGAGGATCTAGCTGCCTCTCCTGTGGATGGCTACGGGTCCCATACAGCTCAGTTATTACTATTGCTTTTTCCCCAGTACTCCCTCAAACAATGACTGGTGCCATCCATAGCTGTCCTGTCAGAAACCTGAGAATCTTCCTTGGTCTAGCCACAACCAGTTAATTGCCAAATCCTGTTGATTTTGCCTCCCAGAGGTTTCTTTGATTCATTGCCTTTCCGTCCTGCCGCCACTGCTCTAGTTAAGATGATCATACTCTTGCATTATTTACAAGGCTTCCTAACTAGGCTTTGGCTTCAGTCTTGCTGCTTCTAGTCCCTTCTCCTAGTTGCAGCAGATTATGTCACACCTCTACTTAACAATGCCCCTTCTCCCACCTAGGTTTATCTTTGCATCAAAGTCAAAGCTACACCATTTGTTGAGACCTTTAAGTTCTTGCTTACTTCTCTAGCCTCATCCAGAAAATTCTCTATACATCCCCCACCCGTTCAGATTCTCTAGCTGGCCACTTTCTCACACCTTTCTCCAAATGTCTTCTGTGTTCCTGGAGTTTATATACTAATTTATGGTTCAAATTGTATTTCAGTTGACTCTACTTGCCTGTTTCTCTTACTAGACTGTAAACACTATTGTAATTCCTCAGACAAGGCTTGATGTTCAGGAGTTGTTCAGTAAATATTTGTTGAATAATAATCATATTATGATGATGATGATGATTATTGGTACAGGGGACTATACCCAAAGCCTTGCCCTTGCTACGCACAGATTCTACCACTGAGCTCTATCTCCCAGCTGAATTATTTGTTGAATGGAGGACAACCAAGCAGCAGTCATCCTATAGAATCTCTGTTCTGAAGAATGTTGGCATTGGGTGGGTGCTGGGTGAGATGGCCCATAGGCCTGGGCCAGGGAGGAGGAACTTGGTGCTGGGCACAGTGTGAAGTACTCTAGCAGAAATTGGCACCCTGGGCTGGGACTTCTGGAAGAATTAACATCAGAGAATAGACATAGTTAATGGTTACTACCTACCAGGAACCTTCTTGTGCTCATATATGTTATGTCACGTAGTCCTTGTCAGAGGTCTGTGAAAGAAATGCTTTCTATGACACTTAGAAAATGAACAAAGGGGAGATGGCTCAGCAGTTAAAGCTGCTTGCTTGCAAAGCCTGTTGGCCTAGGTTTCTTTCACCAGCATCCATTTAAAGCCAGATATAAAGTGGCACGTGTGTCTGGAGTTCATTTGCCTGTGTGTTCGAGGCCAGCCTGGGACTACAGAGTGAGTTCTAGGTCAGTCTGGACTAGAGTGAGACCATATGTCAAATAAACAAAAACAAACATAAGTACACACAGTCTGTTTATGGCAGAGCAAAGATTTATTTATTTTTAAAATTATTTATTTGAGAGAGAAAAAGAGGATGAGAATGCCAGGGCCTTTTGCTGAAGCAAAGAAACTTTGGACACTTGTGCTACTTTGTACATCTGGTTTACATTGGTACTAGGGAATCTAACCCTAGGCCATCAGGCTTTGTAGGCAAGTGCCTTTTTACCACTGAGCCATCTCTGTAGCCCCCAGAGTAATGATTGAGTCTAGACATTCTGGCTGTAGACCATGTGTTGAACTATGGCTGTCCCGCCATCTGCACCAGTCCTCCTTCATGATTCATAGGTGGTGGGATGCCCTTCTTCCTGTTCTTTGTCTGCACCAAGTACAAATAGCTCGGGCTGTTGGGCTGTTGGTATCTATAGACTTCCATGTTCATTTTGGTATGGGGGTATAGTTGGCTTGGGTACTTTGGGACTGCCTGAGAGAATTCCTTCCTAGGCTGTAAATGAATGACTCTTTAGATCTGTGGGTTTGTTTGTTGTTTGTTTTGTTTTTTGAGACCAGTGTCTCTCATAGCTCAAGCTGGCCTTGAACATGCTAGTAGCCAAGCCATCCTGTCTCTACCTAGGATTATAGGTATGTGCCACCATGCCCAGCTTATGTGGTGCTGGAGATTAAACCCAAGGTTTTGTGGATGCCAGGCAAGCACTCTACCCACAGAGCTTCATCCCAGCCCCTTCTCCCCCTTTTTAAAAAATTCCAGATAAGCCAGGTGTGGTGGTGCACGCCTTTAATCCCAGCACTCGGGAGGCAGAGGTAGGAGGATCACCATGAGTTCAAGGCCACCCTGAGACTACATAGTGAATTCCAGGTCTGCCTGGACTAGAGCGAGACCCTACCTCGAAAAATCAAAAAAAAAAAAAAATTCCAGATAAAGCCTCACTGGGTAGCCCAGGTTGGTCTTGAACTTACCATCTTCTTGACTCAGCCTCAGAGTGCTGGAATTTCAAACCACCATGCCCATCTCCTCAAATCTACTTTAAGGAAACCATAGCCAATATCACTTTGGAATTTCTATCTTGTGTTTATATATGGAAGAACACAAGGCATCTCATCATGACACTAAGGTTTTGAGAGCCTTGTTCCTTACTCAAGAAAGTGCCAGTGGGTCCTAGCACTAAGCTGCATCATCTTTGAAGAGCCTGGTGGGGGAAGGGGTTAAGAGTAAGAACTCCCTGCCAGTCCTGACTTGTCTCATTTCCTATTACTTTTATCTGTCACTGCAAGTGCTTGGGCTCCCCTCCTGAACTAATTAAGTTTGCATGTGTTTAGACACATTGCCAAATAGGGCTTAGCAAAGCGGAACTGAGCTACATCTCTTTCTGAGAGGGAAGGAAGGGTATACGAACGCTCTCCACATGGGCCAGGGAGAAGCAAGGATGATGTTCACTGAGTGCATGTGCAGATAAAAGACACCTATCCTGGCCCTTCTAGGGATATAGCAGGCTGCAAAGCAAGCTTTGGTTTGGCTGACAAGGGTAGGTGAGAGCCCACCCTCTATTGCTCAGTGAATTGGTATTCCAAGAGGCTGAGAATGGAAAGAGGGCAGGTTCAGAGTGTGCTTTTCTCCCGTACACAAGCAAAATTGAAAACCATGTTTAGTGGGATCTGCATAAGTAAGGCATGTGGGGACACCTTCAATGAACCTTGCTTCTGGACCTATGACCATCTAAGTGGTGAGCAGAGTGAGGCATGACCTTTTTAAATCTATGGGAAATACACTGGAAGAAGGATAGCTCAAGGCACAGGTTTTGCCTTTTCCTAAAGGAGCTATTTCTCCCTGCTCAGTCTCTGTGATCCCTGTGAGATAGTGCCAGGAAGAGGTGGAGGAATGGAAAAAAGTATTGTCTAGAATCTCCCCACCCTGGAGGTGAGGTTTAGCCCATTGGCTTACTGTAGTGAGTTGGCAGTGGTTGGGATGTTTTTGTGGCAGACTCATGCCTGCTTTTCCTTGTGCCAGCTGGCCTGGTGTCTGAGATACCCTGTGGCAGAAATGTACCTCGGCCCTATCCAGACAGTGGTTATGGGGCAAGCCATGTTGTGAATCTCTTCTGTGATGTAAGGAATGAAGATATTGCTTGCTGCATAAGTCAGATGAGCTAAAGGCCATGGTTTGGGACCATAGTCCTTTAGCTATGAGACCAGTGGGTTAGCCTCCCAGTCATGAGGCTCTTGATGGGCAAGATTGCTCAGAGTCAGTCCAGGCTCCCACTGTGCATGGGGGCAGGGAGAGGACATCTTGGAGGTTGTATAGGAATTCTGGGCCTTAAGAGTTGTACTCTAAACTCAGAGAGAATGGCAACCAGACCTTCTGCCCTCCCTTCAGTTTCCCTAGAGCCCTCTCGTCATCAGAGGTGCATTGGGTTGGCCCCGGGAAGGCAGCTTGAGTTGATGGGGTCATGTTTCAGCTGCAGCTAATCCAAGTCACTCGATATAAATCTCTCCCTGCTGCCGCTTCCTCCCTCCCATCCCCAACCCACAGACAGGGAAATGAATCCTGGCCCTCACCCTGAATACATCATGGCAGGCTTGCCTCTAATGAGAGAGGGTCATTCATTGTGGGGTGAAGCTCCCTGCAGAGCCTGGGATGCCATTAATTAAAGAAGAGCCACCTGAAGCCAGTCGTGCGGCGCGGCCTGCCACGCTCAGATGGAGTGGTGGTGGGGTAGCCTCGTTAGCCTGACAGCTCCTTGGGCTGAGAGTTCTTGGGCTTGGAGGAGAGAGGGGGGGGTCTCCCCCCCCCACCACTGCCTGCAAGCACAAATGCCCTTGGGACCAGCTTATTCACAAATATCTCAAAACCCCTCCTGTGGATCCTCCAGCCTAGACCTTGCCATGAAGGTGCTCCTGATTTTTGTGGGCTTGGCTGAGGATTATCCATTTCCCATATGCAGGCCCCAAGGTTGGAGCAGCTGAGCAGGTTTCTCCTTGCATTCTTCAAGGTAGACAGGAACTGCAAGTCAACAGGCACCTCACCCTATGACCTTCTCTCAGAACTTGGTCTGCCCTCGAAAGACTTCGTGTGTGGAGGAACCCAGGAGTGAAGCTCTGTTGTCTGGTCAACAAGCACAGCCTCTGTCTGTCTAGAAGACAGAGCCTCTGATGTTCCGCTTTCTAGGCACAACTGGCAAGGGTGGAGCTCTATTGGCAGCTTCATCTTACCCCCTCTGAAGGTACAGAGGGTTTATCATTATAGTGATTATAGGAATTCCTAAATGGAAGTTCTGCCTAGTTAAAACTGATTAAAGATAAAGATGCTTGATTAATGCCTGATCAGCCTGTGATGAGTTGAAGTTGGTAGCAGCCTTATCCTTTGGCTTGCTTACAGACCTGGTGACCGGGTGGTTCTTTAATGCTTAATTGGTCCAGAAGCAAGTATTGCTGCCCAGGTTCTGGCCCCAGGATTTGATATATGGAGGTCCCTGGGACCATCTGTGAGGGTCTTACCACTTCCTCCTTGCTGGCAGGGGTCTAAATCCTCTGAGACCTTTGTCTTAGCCCAGAGTTGAGCTAGCTCAGCCAGTCTTTTTGCCTGGCTTGTCAGGAAGACAAATTGGGTCCTATGTCTGTGGTTCTTCAGGGCACAAACTCTGGAAGTCTTGCTTTATTTTCTATGACAGAATCTGACAGACAGGATACTTCAGAGGGCCTAAGAACTAGCTTGGACATGATGGGACTGTATGTCCAACTTTGCCCCCTTGAGCTCACCTGGTAAGAAATAGAGCTCCCAGAGGCCACCACCTCCCAGGTTAGAGCTCTTATATCCTAAGCTCCAAGGAGAAGGAACCACTGGTGTTCCTGGAAAATATTTTCCTTTGTGTGAGAGAGTTTTTAAATCAGTTTTTCTTCTCCAGGGCTTCACCTATTCATTTGTTTTGTTTTTGGTCTATAAAAAAACGATCGTGGTAAGATCCCCATGGACCTTGTAGCTTAGTCCTGTAATCTCAGCTACTTGGGGCTAAGGTGGGAGGATCACAAGTTCAAGGCCTGCCTGGGCTACTGAACAACTCAAAACCAGTCTGGGGAGCTGGAGAGATGGCTGAGCTGTTAAAGGCACGTGCTTGCAAAGCCTGATGGCCGGGTTCAAGTGCCTAGTACCTATGTAAAGCCAGATGTACAGAGTAACACATGTGCTTGGATTTCATTTACAGCAGCAAGAGGCCCTGGCATGCCTGTTCATTCTCTCTCTCTCTCTCTGTCTCTGTCTTAAATAAATAAAAATGACCAGTCTGGGCCTGGTGTGGTGGTACATGCCTGCCTTTAATCCTAGCACTCAAGAGGCTGAGATAGGAGGATTGCTATGAGTTTGAGGCCAGCCTGAAACTACAGAGTAAGTTCTAAGTTAGACTGGCTAGAGAAAGACCCTACCTCAAAACAAACAAACAAAAATTCATCTGGGTAACTTAGTGAGACCCTGTCTCAAAATGTAAAAGGACTGCCAGGTGTGGTAGTGCTCACCTTTAATCCCAGCACTCCAGAAGCAGAGGTAAGAGAATCATCGTGAGTTTGAGGCCACCCTGAGACTACATAGTGAATTCCAGGTCAGCCTGGGCTAGAGCGAGACCCTACCTCGAGAAACAAAAACAAACAAAAGGTAAAAAGAGGCTTGGGGATACAGTTTAGTGGAAGAATGCTTGCTTAGCCTCCCCCCATTTTCTTATTAAACAGATTTTATTTTATTTTTAATACTTAAAGAATATTTTCATTTATTTGAGAGAGAGATTGGGAGAGAGAGAGAAAGAGAGAGAGAGAGAATGGGTATGCCTCTTGCCATTGCAAACAAACTCCAGGTGGGGCTGGAGAGATGGCTCAGTGGTTAAGGCACTTGCTTCCAGTGACTAAGGCCCCGGGTTCAATTCCCCAGTACCCACATATGCCAGACCCACAAGGTGGTGGCCCTGGTGTGCTCTCTCCCTCTCTATCTCTATCTCTGCTTGAAAACCAATAAATAAAATATTAAAAAAAACAAACTCCAGGTGAATGCATCACTTTGTGTGTCTGGCTTTATGTTGGTACTGGGGAATTGAACCCAGGCAAATCAGGTTTTACAAAATAAGTGCCTTTAACCACTGAGACATCTTTCTAGCCTTATTCTCAATATATTTATTTATTTACTTATTTAGAGAAAGAGAGAGAGGAGAGAGAGAATGAGAATAGGCACACCAGGGCCTCTTGCTACTTCAAATGAACTCCAGATACATGTTCCACTTTGTGTGACTGTCTTTACATGGGTACTGGGGAATTGAACTCAGGCTGTCAGGCTTTGCAAGCAAGCATCTTTAACCACTGACCCAGCTCCCTCCTAAAACTGAAGCATGAAATAGGCAAGATTAGGGTACATAAAATATATACATGTGAAGTGTATAGCATGATAAATTTGTATACAAATGTGTCACCATCACCAAGATCAAGAACCCTTTCCATAATCTCAGAAGGTTCCCATGTGCCTAGTCACTAATGCCTTCCCCTGCCAGGTACCCATTGTTCTGATTCATGTTATTTGTAGCTAGTTTCACCTATTCGGAGAGACTTTTTCTATGCCTATCAGTTTGTCCCAGCTCCCTTATCCTTTAAAACCGAAATCCAGTCTTTTGGCCTTATGGTCTAGTGATAGGGAAAGACTGCCCCCAGGCCTATGGAAATGGTCTTTGAGGCATTCTGTTTCATTCACCTCTTCTTTTAACAGATGTGCATTAACTATTCACGGTGTGCCTTGAACTGTTTTAAGTGTTGAGGGTACAACAGTAAACAAAGAGGGGAACACTTTCAACTATCCTGCCTCATGGAGTTTCATTTCAATGCATGCAGCTAGCCTGTCCTTGACTTTTAGACCCCGATGCCAGAAGAATCTTGGTCCTGTCCAGGCTCTTATGTCCAGTGAAATTGTATAGGAGCTTGGTGGCCCTGATCTCAGCAGGGCTGCTCCAAGGCTTGTGGGCTTTCATCTTTCCTGCTGGTGCTGATACAGGTGGCTGCTTGGCAGTGAAAGGGTGCTTCCCTTCCACTATACTGGAGTCTGATTCCCTCTGTGAGAGGAGAGAATTAATCTCCAACTTTTCATGCCTGTAAGGTGAGTGACCTCTGTTTTGTCAGCGCTTGGCAATCTGTCCTCTAATTCCCAGCCAGGGTAATGGAGACATTACTTTGTACTAAAGCAAACCACCCGTTCTGTACAGATGCTGAGTAGATCCAGGCCTTACGAAAAAAAGGTCACCCTGTGGCTTGCTTCTCACAGAGGCATAGACTTGCGGAGGCTAGAAAGATGTTGGCACCTGAGCCGCCTTGCTCTTAAATATAGTTGGTGGATTCACAGAAGGAAAAGTCCCTGCCATCCTATTCTCTCTAACATCATCCATGCCCAAAGGGCGGTCATATCAGTTGGTCGGAATGAGGTTACTTTTGTCAGGCTCCTAAGAGCACATGAGAGAGTACAGACATACCTGTGAAGCAGAAGTGTCAGGTAGGGAGCGTGGGGCTTTGGAGTTGAAGGCCAGAGAGCTCCACACTTCAGTTGGAGAGGTGGCCTGGGCCTGGATGATGTGTGGACTCTGGGGGCTTAGATTTGTTGAGGTTCGGGAAGGATGGCTATGAGTGGGTAGGATAAATTCTCAGTGTCCCTGGCTAAAGGGTGACATGACTCAGACTTGATAGTTCTATAAAACTGTTTCTTCCAAGGACTGCAAGAATGTTGGTTTGGGGAAGAAAGCCAGGCAGCCCAGAGAATCCGGGGAGTCTGACAGGCCTTTTTCTCTGCGATTCTTTCTTGCAGGCAGCCTGAGGCAGCCTGTCTCTTTGTTAACAGAGTGACAGCAATGTGACACCATGGAAATAATTACTAACAAATCATGGTGCTGACTGCAAACAGCTCTCTGTCTTCAGAGGCATGTCAGGGTGCATTAGAGCAGGACTGGAGGAGCAGCATAGGGGGGAGCTGAGGAGCAGCATTTACTCAGACTCTCCTAACCCCCCTACCCTGGCCCCTTTCTGCCATGTCGTCCTTTCTTGCTCTTGGTCTTGACCCTGAATGCAGGTCAGCTAAGGACTAGCAGAATCAGCAAGTGGCTTGGGGTGGGTCTGGCTGCCTCTGGGCAGATTGCCAGGGCTCCATCTTTGCTAAGGAGCACCTGGGTAGTGATGACATCCTGGAGTTTTCCTGAACCGAAAGGATGCCCCATTTCTCTGGTCTGCTTTACCTGCTGTGGTTGGGTTTGGGGTGACTGCTTCAGTAGGACCTGAGGGTGAGAGAAGCCTTGCACCTCTCTTGGTTCTGCTCTCTTCCCCCACTAGCCCTGGTTTCTTCTTCAATTGCCATAGTCAATTTTTGGTAAGTCGACTTTGTCCATTCCCTCTTGGTTAGCAGAGTGATTGCTCTGACTGTCAGGGCTGTAAATAATGTTCGTAGTGTGTGTGGCTGGAGGCAGCTCTTGCTCTGGTGGGAAAGGAGGGGAAGGAGGAGCTGTGCTGTGATGGCTCCCTCTTCTGCCCCCTCCCCTCTCATACAATATTTATCCAGGGATGGGAGTCAGATGCAGCGACCTCAGGGGTCACCCAGTTAAATAGCTTCTGAACCTCCCTGCATTCTAATTGCTGCAGTTGTCCTTTGCTCTAGAGACTTCTCCTCCCCATTGTCTTCGGAGGCACACACTAATGGCTGTCCTCCATGGCCCTGCTGGGAGGCATAAGGGGGGGGTTGCTCATTGCTACCTTCCTTTCCCCAGGGATAGAGGAATGCAGGGCCCATTAACAAGTGGCTTTAGCTAGAAGGACACCATCTCTGGCTCTCCTTCCAAGCCTGGCTGGAGAAGGAGTTGTAGGCAGTGTGCTTGGTTGTTGGAGCCAGTGGAGCTTTACCCATTTCCAGTTCTATAACAAGAATTGTGGGACTTGGGCTGGAGAGATAGCTCAGCAGTTAAGGCACTTGCCTCCAGTGCCTAAGGCTCTGGGTTCAATTCCCCAGGACCCACATAAGCCATACCCACAAGGTGGTGGCCCTGGTGCGCTCTCTCATCTCTCTGCTTGAAAATGAATAAATTTAAAAAATCACAAGTAAAAAAAAAGAATTGTGGGACTTTACTCCTTTATATAGGCTGCATGAAGCTAATGGACAGACCCATGATGCAGATAAGCATCATCTTATGTTCCTACATTCAGGATTTGAAAACATCTGGTGAGTGATATTTCCTATTATAATATGATGCATTTTGCCCAAAGATTGGTCAAAAATACAAAGTCTGTTTGGTCCCCTGGAGGTCAGTTTAGATGATGGATTATAGTAGCAGGTGTGCCCCAATTGTTGACTCAAGAGTGGCATGTGCCATGCATCTTCACTAGGACCTTTCTGTAAATGTCAGTTCCCTTCCACCACAGCTCTTCTGTCCCAAGGAACACTATTGGAAACTGCCATTGAACGTGCCGACATTCAGCTGTGGCCTCAAGTCAGAGCTACTATGGGCCCAGAAAGTAGTGTGCTAGGGACTGTAGAAAGTACCATGTAATCAGGATAGAAAGAACAGCATGTGTATAACTAATTACAGGGGAAGACACAAAACAAATACTGTGCAGACCCAGAGAAGCACAGCAGAAGCAGAATGGTCAGTAACTTTAGTGGTAAATCTAAATGAAATATTAAAGTTTACAGTTAAGCTGAGCTGTACTAATTGGAGCTGGGGGAAAGCCCTATTCTTCCTCTAGTCCATGAAGTAGTTTGTTGTCTCTTCTGAGAACCTATGGCCCCATTGAGCACAGTTTTAAAAATCTGGCCAATCCCAGTGCCGGTGGTGCCAGGGCATTGACTATGCTCAGGCCCAGTGCCTCAGGAAAGCAGGAGTCAGGGATGGCAGGAGATACCAACCAAGGTTATGGTGAAGCTGTGTCCTTCAGCAGCTAGATCAGCAGAAGTCAGGCTACATTCTAGATGCTGAGTGCTAAGAAAATGCCTTTCCGCAGAAGCTCCACATGGACAGCCCAAGCATAAGGTCAGGATGGGCAAGATGGTGGAGACTTTAGTAGGATAAGCTAGGTGTCTTGGAGACAGCTCAAACTATGAAGAAGCTCCTGGTTTCTCTAGAATAGCTCATGGGCATGGTGATACATGCCTTTAATCCTAGTACTCTAGGAGGCGGAGGTAGGAGTTTGAGGCCATCATGAGACTACATAGTGAATTTCAGGTTAGCCTGGGCTCGAACGAAATCCTACCTCGAGAAAATAATAGCAACAACAATAGAAGAGCTCATCAGCCAAGGCACTGGTTAAAGTGTCTTGTAGCCCTTCCATCACCTGCTCAACCTTTCCCCCTACCTCACTCCCTGCCATTCCACAGGGTAAAGAGCTCTGGCCATACTCTTCCCATACAAGTGGGCACTGTGCCCTTCCCTGGAAGAGTGGCCATGGGAAGGACACTAGATAGGTACTTGTCTTACTATTTCCCTAGGCAGGGGCTGGGGGTTCAAGTTACAGGATTTACTGGGTTATTAGTGGCACTGGGGAGGTGCATGTTATACTTTTCCACAGAATGTTTGTGGCAGTTGCATGCTTCCAGTGGGTTCTGAGGGGGAGAAATGAAAGTAGAGATATTTGGTAAGTGGACTATAAAAGTTATTGAGCCAGAGGTATGATATACATAGTGATCAGTCTTTGGAGGCTTTGGAATAACTGCTTGACAGTGGGGATTTAAGGTTGGTTTTCCTTGGGAGAACCAGCAGCCTGGCCTTGGGGGCACCCCTCTGCACTTGCCAGCATTCTGGTTTCTGTTTGGGAACTCTCCCGAGCAGCATGTCTGGGACCACTTCCAGCTGTGCTGCCAGACCCAGACGCAGGTGACGGCCTTTCGTCTGTACCGTAGGGAAACCAAGAGGAAATTAAATGTCATTTGCCCCCTGCACAGCAGGTTGCTGCCAGATCAGACACTGCTGATCAGAGTTATGCATAAGGCACCCTAGGGAAGGCTTCTTCTGCATACGTGTCCTCTGAGCTGTGGAGACTCCCAGGTGATGGCCTGGCTCAATCCCAGAACCTTCTCTGCCTGGCTGGGTTCACCCTGGCCTGGAGCCCAACCCAGTGCTACATGGCAGCTGTGGCCCATGCCAGGCTAGAGAGGCATTTGTACCAGTGGGAGGGAATACAAGATGTAGCAGTAGAGGACACCCAGGAGGCAGTGAGGTGACCAGCCCTTTCTCTCAGAAGCTGTGTGGTATTATGGGAATATCGGGGCCTTTCAAATTAAAAGGCACCTGGATTCAAGTCCTCCACCTACTACTTAGTAGATAAGAGGATCTTGGGAAAGTCACATCACATTCTCCACCTCCACTTCCTCATCTGTAAAGCAATAAGCTCCACCTCTGTCTTCTGACATTTGGGGAAGTAGCTTCCTGTTAGGACTAGTACTGGAGTCTTCTTTGTTCTACTTTCCCTAGGTTAAGGCCTAATACATTTCCATGGGGCCTTGCTGTAAAGTTAGCTGAAGGTGCTTGTAAGTGGGATGAGTAGTTAAGTCTGGCCAAGGAGG
This sequence comes from Zapus hudsonius, assembly GCA_004024765.1. Lineage (NCBI taxonomy): Eukaryota > Metazoa > Chordata > Mammalia > Rodentia > Dipodidae > Zapus > Zapus hudsonius. The sequence continues at coordinate 101,088 of PVHP010000990.1, read as the reverse complement.
CACAGCTGGTCACCTCTTGCTGTCTGGGGCCCTTCCTTCTTGTCCATGTCCTCCCAACCAAGCATCCCAAGGCCTTTATGGGATGAGTATGGGTGATGGTGGTAAATTGAGATGGGAGACTTAGCTGGCTCCCTCCAACCTCACACTTGCACTCCCCTTCCTGTTTGAGAGGGCAGTGGAATTTGTCCCAATCTCCCCCTCCTGTAAGTTCTGGATCCATAGTTCTCATCTCAGCAATAACACATATTAATAGGGCTTTGGGAAAAGATGTTTTAACACTGTGAGAGTTATTCCTAGAAAACTCTCACCCTCTGCCTCACCACCCCCACCCCATCTGAAGCATGGTTGTTGGTGAAATTCATTAGTGTTCCCTGACAGGCAGTGGCGACAGAGGCGCTCGCTGTCTGCTTCCTGCTCCCTTGCTCTCGTGCTCCTGCTTCACGCACACTGATATTTAAAGCTGATGGGCTGCTTATAGACTTCTTGTACCATGACAAGTTTGGGAAGGGATGGGGGAAGAAGAGACAGACAGGGAGCCAGCTGTCATGCTGGTATTTCAAACAGTAGTCTCTCCTGACCCTTTGCAGGCTCCAGCAAGTGTATCATCTTTCTGAAGCCTGTGGTTGGAATTGTAACCTGCAGATGTCCCAGAGGATAGGAGCAAGTGTGGGGCAAAGTGGGTTGAGAAGTCAGCAATGCATTCTCTGAGGGCCGTGGACAGGCAGAGAACAGTGGAGGGACTGTGTGTGCATGTGAATGAGTGCTTGCTTGAGCAGAGGGCATTGAAGCTGAATCTTTGTAAGTACTCTAGGACCTTGCCCTCCATCACCAAAAATAATATGATGGTCCTTTATCAGTAGTTGTTCCTAGATCATTGTGTTAATGTTATGGATATCTTCCTGATAGACCTGGAATCCTCTGACTGTAAGAATCTGAGTTCATTAGCTTCTAACTTTAGGGTCCTGGGTCTTAGTAATGAGGGTCTCATAAAAATGTGTGGTGGTCAATTAAGATAAAAATGTGTGATGGTCAATTAAGATAGAAAGTTCTCCCATTTTTGTGTCTAGAATGGGGTCTTGACTTTTGTTCCCTGGTATTTGTGTGTTTAATTTTTGATTTTAACAATGAGTCCCTAGGTGCCTTCTCTGTTCCTCAGCCCAAGTGTCTAAGAATTTATTTGTGAAGTTACTGAGTGATTCTGGAACTTTCCTTTTTTTTTTTTTTTAGCCCCAGAAAGGCTTCTCCATTATCTTTTTCCTAAATTTCTATTTTCTCAATGCAGGTAGCCCAGTGCAGGTTGAATCTCCTTCTAGCCAGAATCTTCTCTGAACTGGTTTTAGAGCCTGTTTCCCTCAGCTGGCTTCTTTAACACAGCAAGTGATGTCACTTACTCAAGGACATGCAATCACTTAACCAAGTTGTATCTTGGTACAGTGGAGCTGTACTGGGATTGGGGGTGAACTACACTGCCCACCCATGGGGACCTTTCTAGCTCCAAATGCCACCATGAAGGGAGGTCCCTGGGGAACAGGCCAGGCTCCCCTGTTCTCTGCTCATTTAGCTTTGTCAGTGCCATCAGTCCTGCAATTCTGGGCATAGCAGTCTGTCTGTCTGTCAGGGGTTACTCATAAAACACACTACACACCTTCTGTTGGAGGGTGTTGAGAGTGCTTTTTAAGCCTATAGACTCAAGTGTATTCAGGAACCATCAAGGACCACCTTTGATTGATCACCACCTATAACCACCCCACCTCCATCCAGCACTTTCTTACAGTCCCTTATAGGCTTTTAGCCCCCCAGTTTCTGGCTTGGGGCTGATGTCTAGTGTTGTACCTTTTCCTCCATCCCCGTTCTTGTTGACTACTAGCACAGAGCACTAGGCTTGCCTGGGGCAGACCCAACCATGCTGTTTTCTGACATGGTGCATCACGCAGGTGAGATGGAAACTAACAGTTTTGAGTAGGAGGGAGGCTTGAGCATTAGTTTTTAATACATCAGTAGTGGCCAAGTGAGTGAATTCAATTATGAGTCTGCTTTCTCTCAAACCTCCTTCCCACAATGTGGTAGTTCAGAGCTGAGGCTAAGGAACCTGTTGAAATGAGAAACCCCTATTTCCTAGCTTGACCCCCTCACTAATTCGGGTTAAATTGCTGCGCTACTGCAGTGGTGACACATTGTGTCTGCCTCTGTTTGTATAAGAGGATATGGTGGGGGAGGAAGGACCAATTTGTGCAGAGATAAAAGGTGTCACGGGCAGATAACTAACGTCTCAGCCTCGTGCCTACTCTCATTGTTGCTCAATTTGCTCTGTGTATAAGCCCAGCCTTCTCCTCTTTCTTCCTTCCCTCCCCTTGGTCATATTTTACCTTGATGCCACAGTGTAATGATGCCCTGCGTAGTGGGGGAGGAGATAGGCACCTCTGGCTGACAGCCTTTCCTGATAACCAAATTCCAGCCCATCCATCACCAGCTACTCTCCTCAACTTGAGGAAAAGTGATCGTGAAAGGTGGGCTGTTCATCACTCGGGGTCTGTTTATCTCCTCTGGGTGAGAAACGGAAACAGGAGAGACAAAGAGCTGTGTCACCAGCTAAGTGCTGCCTAGGCTGGGGTGGCTTGCACATGCTGGATACAAGACACATCGTGTAGAGTACAGAGCTCTGACTAGGTAGTACTCCCAGACGTGGGCTGCAGGGGGGCTAGGGCCTTTCCTGAGACTCAGCCTCAGCACTAGAAGAACAGCACTGGGAATTGTGGCATCTGAGCTGCAGGCTAGCTGTGGATGAAACTTGGAGAGTGTGTTTGTGTTGGAATGTGGGAACTGCATACAAACAAGCCTCACACACCTTTTAGACATCCCTTTGCTCTGACTTCTCTGGGCCTCTGGGCCTTCATAGTCAGTCCACTGATGATTTTGAGGAAGATGGAGCCTCTCCCCTACTCAACACCCTCATTTGCGTAACACATCGACAGTGACTTTCTTCTACAGATAAGCAGTGTGTCCATATCTCAGTGTTGTTGGGCACTAGAACTGATTGTCCACATCATTCTGAGATACAGATCCCAAAAGCCCACTGACAGGCAGAAAGTGGAGATGACTCCAGTCTGCTGGTACCTCCTCTTTAAGGACTTGAGTCTGCAAAAGTGAGACTGAAATGCACCTCTCAAGGTAGGTTTGTCTATAAGACTCAATGAGATTAACGCATGTTAGGAATAATGTCCATGACCTTTTCCAGCACAGGTGCCTGCTCTGTTGCTGGGCCTTGCCTGTTGGTGTCTGTCTTTCTGTCAGATCTCTATGGTCTCCCTGACTCGAGCCTAGGAGCTTTCCCTCAGCATTGTTCACCTAATCTTCAAAGCTGAGAGCCTCTGCTTACAGTGGCTCCACCTTGGCCATACCCATTAGCAAGGGGTGTTCCCTTAATGAGCTGCTCCCCTGCCTTGACTGGCGCCTAGCTAGCCACACCTGTTTGCCATCAGGGCTGTCTGGGCCTAGCCAGAAAGCTCAGTTGCAGGTGGTAGAATGAGGGGTGGGGGTGGAGGAGATGGGGCTCCTTTTGCTTGTAGGGAGGGACAGTTTCCTACACCTCTGTTCCCTCCTATCCATTTCTCCTTCCTAAACTCAAGAGGGTTCTCTCCTTTTTGTTATTCAAAAGGGGTACCAGGAACTTGAGGAGTATTGCTTCCTTTTTACCTTCCCCCTGGTGCAGAAGTGAGGAGCCTGTCCAGCATCTGGTCATAGGTTCTGGTGTTCTGTTCTGGAGATGCTGACAGATCAGTGTGATAAGAGCAGGGCCACATGGTAAATGCCAAGGTAGAGGTCCTTTCTGGCCTTAGATCCCATGGTATTTGAAAAGTGATCATGTACCTTGGTTTAGAGCCACAGGCAGGACTTGGGGTAGGAGGCTTCCTTAAAGGAGGCCCCCTGTATTCATGAAACTGAAGGAAGTTTTGATTTGGTGGAAAAAATCCCATTCCTTTTTATGGCCTGGCCATAATTGGGTCTTTTCTATTGGCCATCAGTGATGTCATTCCGACCCTCATAAAGAAGGGGAAATCACACCTGTGGACTTGGTGCATAAAATTTCATTGGGCAACAGTAATAAGCACGACCAGATGATGTTTGGGCAGTTGGGGAGCTTTGTGCCCAGTGAATCCAGCTGCATGGAGACCTGGGCACTATAAACTTTCTTGCACATTCATGCCCGTAGGCTAGTCCAGGGCCCACTGCCAGTGGCTCTTTGCTTGGGATCAGTATCTGGTAGAAACTTATAGCATTCAAATCTTTTGTGCCAAGGGGGTCTTTTACCCTTTTCCAAATTAGTGGAACCATGTATCCACGAATGCCCACCCACTCTAGCCTTGGGCTTCTAAGAACATTAAATGAAGATGTGACCATTAGTAATATCCACCATTCTTTGTCTGGACCCAGGCTTTGCCTTCCTGGAGACTGTCAGGAGTTCTGACAACTGGTACCTATGTAACTAAAAGCCACAGAGTCCATGTCTAGTTCTATTCTTGGCTTGGGTGACTGAAGAAATCCCTTTACTTCTCTGAACCTCAGTGTTGTGACCACTCTAACCCACATTGCTTGCAGGGTTAATCACTGTGCTCACCAAGATGGCATAGGATTGTGTGATAGAGATATATAGCAGAGAACCAGTCAATCACCCAAAGGCCTAGCGATGAATCTGCGAACTGCATGCAAAGAGCTCCTGAATAAGACTGATAATCCCAACCCTCTACCCCCAAGTCCTTGTTCCAGTGAGATGTGCATGATCTGTCCTCAGTGTAGTTGCTCTGGTATAGATACTCCTTCCAGGGGAGCAGGCAGGATTCTTCTGAGGTAGACCTTTCCTAACTGGGTGGAACTAGCTATAGTTATTGTGTACCCTTGAAATCTCACTAAAGAGAGAGACATACCACCCTGAATGCACCCAATCTCTCTGAAGAGGGAGTCTCTTATCCCTGAGAGCTATTCAGAATCAGTAGAACTCCTAGCCTATGTTAACTAAAATAAGATAACTAGGAGGTGCTGAGATTGGCTAAAGGAAACTAAGACAGGGCCCCTTCCTTTTTACTGGTCAGTTCCCACTTTTGGCAGCCTCTTTGCTCCCACACCTCAGTGTAAGTTTTCTTAAAAATATTTTTTATTATTTATTTATTTGCAAGCAGAGAAAGAGAGGAGAAAGATAGAGAATGGCTGTGCCAGGACCTCCAGCTGCTGCAGAGGAACTCCAGACTCATGTGTCTCTTTGTGCATCTGGCCTTGCCTAATGTCCTCCTATCCTTGGTCTTTAGCCTTACATGCACATATCTTCATCCTCTTTACCTCAGCCAAAAATCTCTTCCAGAAAACTATATAAGCATATCGTTGATATCACTGTACCACTTATATACTTGAGAAGGATCAGTCCCCTTAAAAAAGATACTTTGGGAGGCTGGGTAGATGGCTCAGTGGTTAAAGGCATTTGCTTGCAAAACCTGATGGCCCAGGTTCAAAGTGGTGTATGCATCTGGAGTTCATTTGCAGTGGCAAGAAAGATACCTTGGATCTTAGAAAAGTGAGCACTTACTGTATTTCTTGAAACATGGAGGTCAACTTTCTATTAGTATGTGTCAAGTTTTTGAAAGGTGATAAGGGGAAGGCTGGACTACCCTTCACCTTCTGGGATAACTAGTTATTTCAGCTGTAGCCTGAGTTTCTAAGAAAAGCAGCCTATACTTGTCTCCATTTTCTTACCTCTCCATCCTCTTTAACACTGCAGATTCCCTCTGCCCCCTCCCATCTGGCCTACTGACTCTGATATCCCTTTGCACTAAGATCACTTTTTAGCTTAGTCTTGTTTGACTACTCTATGACATTCAATACTAACCTACAGTTTGGCTAAGGAGCTGGCTCAATGGATAAAGCACTTGCAACACAACTGTGAGTACCTGAGGTTGGATTCCTGGCCCCATGTGAAAGCTGGAAGCTGTGGTGGGCTTCTGTAATCTCAGTGTGTTTATGATAAGAAGGAAGGCAGAGCCAAAATTTCCTGGAAGCTTTTGAAGAGAATGTTGAACAGCAACCAGAGACCCTGCTTCAAACAAGGTGGAAGGTGAGAACCCACCTGAAAATTATCCTCTGATCTCCACATATACACCATGCCATATGTACACTTGCATTCAAACACACACACATTAAATAAATAAAAATTGAAAATAATCTGGGGCCCAGTGTGCTGGCGCACACCTTTAATTCCAGCACTCAGGAGGCAGGGGTAAGAGGATTGCTGTGAATTCGAGGCCAGCCTGGAACTACAGAGTGAGTTCCAGGTCAGTCTGGGCTAGAGAGAGGCCCTGCTTCAAAAAAACAGAAAAAAAAAAAAAAGGTAATCTGTATTGTAAGCTCAAAAATCGTGTGTGTGTGTGTGTGTGTGTGTGTGTGTGTGTGTGTTGTAATTTAGGTTGACTAACAGGTCATCAAAGTGAGGTCAAAAGGCATGCAAGGCCTGTGGCCTGTGACCTGTGGCCTGGAGTGGAGAAGTGTGTGAGTTTCTAGGCACTCAGATCTTAGAAGGGTTCTGTAAGGAAGAAATGGAAGTCTTGTTCTCTGTAGTTTCTGAAGACATACATTATGGGAAGACAGGCTTTGTTTAGTATTTAAAGGATAGTCTAAAAAAGAGCTGCTGCTGTATAATGGTGTGCATTTTTTGTGTGTGGTGATAGTTTCATTTTAGTTCAATAAAACAAGACATTAAGCTGGGTCCTCTGATCACCTCTCCCTATATTCTTCCCATTTGCTCTTATCTACTTTTATAGCTTTAATTTACTTAAATTATATTAGTGATTCAAAAATCTATATATCCCTTATCCAGATTGCTATGCCAAATTGGATATCTCTCTGCCTCCTAGACACCTCTTTGTTACCAGACGTCTTGTAGGCACCTCAAATTCAACCACTTTGGAGTGCTTACCATGTATAGTCAGGCATTTATCTGTGACTTCTAGGAGTATACGAAGAGTGGGGCAGTGAAGCACAGTTTGCCCCATTTTGGGTAGTAAAGGGGGTATCCATATACAGAGAACTTAGAATCAGTAACAAAATTGACCAGATGCTGGCCTCTCTGGGTATCATATATGCTCTCTATGTCACTGCCTCTTACTTTTTTCCCCTCAGTGTATTTATTTATTTATTTGCAAGCAAAGGAAGAGGGAGGGAGGGAGGGAGGGAGAGAGGAGAGAGAGAGAGAGAGAGAGAGAGAGAGAGAGAGAGAGAGAGAGAGAGAGAGAGAGAGAGAGAGAGAGAGAGAGAGAGAGAGAGAGAGAGAGAGAGAGAGAGAGAGAGAGAGAGAGAGAGAGAGAGAGAGAGGGAGGAGAGGCAGAAAGAGAATGGGCATTCCAGGGCCTCTAGCTATAGCAAACAAACAAACTCCAGATGCATGTACTACTTTGTGCATCTGGCTTTATGTGGGTATGTGGGTACTGGGGAATCAAATTGAAGTAGCTAGGTTTTGCAGGCAAGTGCCTTAACTGCTGAGTCATCTCTCCAGCCCCTTCTTTTTTTTTTCTTTTTAATCTATCTCAGTAGATAACATGAAGCTAGCTGTCTCTATTTTGTTCTGATATGACAGAATACCTGAAACTGGATAATTTATAAATAATAGGGGTTTATTATTATTTTTTAACATTTCTAGAGACTAGAACGTCCAAGGTTGTAGGGTTCTAATCTGTTGAGGTCTTCTTTCTACATCATATCACAGTGGAAAGCAGAACTGCATTTCACACATGAAAGACAGACAGATAGACAAAGGAAGGGGCCTGAACTTATCATTTGATCAGGAACCCTCTAGAACTTCCCACTCCTGTGATAATGGTATTATTCTTACATCTTTAAGGTCCTTCCTGTCAATGCTGTACAAACCTTTGACTTAGGCTCCACTGCTTTCCCTTCTTGGGCACTGGGTTAGCTTTTTTCACTGACAAAATACCTGAGATAATCAATGTAAAAAGAGGAATGGTTTATTTCTGTTCATAATTTCAGGGATGTCACTCTGTGGTCACTGGCCCTGTAGTTTTAGACCTGTGGCAGCATAGTGCATTATGGGAGCATTTGGCAGGGGACTGTTCACCTCCTGGGGCCTGCCTCTCTGCTATAATAAAGTAACAGCAGGCTGATACTTTGGAAAGAAAGCCTGCTTTGGATCACTTCCTTCCCTTCCTCTCCCTCTTTTCCCAACTCCCTTGTTAAAAAAGGGAGGTAAGGAAGGGGCAGGAGTCCCAGGGTCCCCTTGCATGGTACGCTCTAGTGAGCTAACTTTCTTCAAGTAGGCCCCATCTCTTGAAGCTTCATCATTTTCCTGTGGTGCTAGGGACCAAACCTTCAACACATGTGCTTTTGAAGGTCATTCAAGAATAAAATTATAGCAGACCCCACTTCCCCATTAGGTCACTAGGTCCTCCTTCATATGCCATGTCTGTTCCTTGAGCATGATCTCCTCTACTGCTATCTCTAGTCTCTGGGCTCCCACCTTGTTTTTGTTTTTATTTTTGAGACTAGGTCTCATATAGCCCAGGATGGCCTTAAATTCTCTGTATAGCTGTGGATGACCTTTAACTTCTTTCCTTAAAATATTTTTATTATATATGTATTTGTAAGCAGAGAGAGCGAGAAAGAAAGGAAGGTGTGTGTATAGGGGGGGATGGGTGTGCCAGGGCCTCCATCCATTGCATACAAGCTCCAGACACATGTTCCACTTTGTGCATCTGGCTTTATGTGGGTCCTGGGGAATAGAACCCAGGCTGTCAGGTTTTGTAAGCAAAAAATGCCTTTAACCATTGAGCCATCTCTCTAGCCCAGACCTTGAACTTCTTTCTGATCTTCCTACCTCACCTCCTGAGTGCTTAAGTTATAGGTGTTCACTACCATGCCAGGTTTTTATGGCACTGGGGATGGAACCTAGGGCTTCATGCATGCAAGGCAAGTACTCTATAAACTGAGCCTCATTCCCACCCCTTCCTTTTTTTTTTTTCTGTAGTTTTTCCTGGCACAGGACAATTTTGGTAAATCAAAAACCCTCTGAGGCATTCTATTACTTGTGGCCATTTCTTTTAGGAAGAAAACACTGATCTTTCTTGACTGATCTTTGTACTGATATTTTCCTCTATCCTTCCACATGTTCCTGTACTCCAACTTAAGGTTATTACTATTATTTCCATTTGTCCATTTCTCTGAACCACATGATTCCTTATAGTCAGTTAAGTCTCTTTGAGCCCCATGTTGCTGCTCCTTGCTAGGCATCGCATATTTGGTGATCTGATCTGAATGGGTGAATGGCATCAGCTTACGAGAGGAAATGCTCTGTATGTTACAATTTAAAGAAAAAACAAAGAAACAAAATAAAACCAAAGTCCAGCCCTTTGGTTTAAATTTGGACTTTTTCACATCTTTCTGTGTGGTCCCTTTCCTATCTGAAATAAACTTGCCCCTAGAGACTTAAAGGTGAGTTGAGCCTCTGCCTGACCATCTCTGCATCCTATGTACTTTCTCTCTTCCTGGCTTGTATCTGCCTCTCTGCTCTAACAAAACAGTAACAGACTGGTGCGCTGGACAGAGCATAAGCTTTGGTGTCACAGAGAGTGAGTTCAGTTTTGGGCACTGTTATTTTATAGCTGTGCATAACTTTTTTTTTTAACCTTTGGATAACTTCTCTGAATTTCATTTTCTCCTCTATAAAACATAGACAACAGCATCACTTTGAAGATTAAATATAAAAGGTGTAAGTAATACACTTAACATATTGTAGTTTGTAGAAAATAGTAGCTACCGATATTATACTGCATAGTGTCTCCAGGCACTCACATTTGAGTCTGAAGGGTCATTCTGAGCCAGTGTCCATGTAGCTAGAGGTGAGATCTATTTCTTGAATGGGTTGGGGCCCATGCTGATGGGTTGGCCTTAGAGGGCTTTTTGTCTTGTAGACTTTATTGAACTTTATAGTTGAAGACTCCATACCTGGGACATGTGTGCATCCAACTTGTCTTCTTTTCCTTTTCTTGTAGGCTCCCAGGCCAGTGCCATTACTTGGGCTTGCCAGTGGCAGATTACTTCAAGCAGTGGATTAATCTGAAAAAGGTACTGTCTGACCCCCACCCGGGACCTTTGGTTCTCCTGTACATCAGATCTCCCTCTCACGTCTTTGCTTTTAGTCTCTCTTCTCAGCATCCCTTCTTTCTCTGGATAATATGCACTGAAATGTTATTTCTAGGGGTGATGAGGTGCTCCTTGATGTGTCCCAGACAGACACAGAAGTCCCAGTTAAAGGGATTTTTTTCCTGGGTTCTCAGGCAGATTTGAATCTCTGAGCTGAGCCATGTTGTTACCAGGAGAAATGTGGTTCTAACTGACCTTTGGGGAAGGTGTTCTCCTTTGATGTCCTCATGAGTGTGGTCTCTGAGCCTTGTGATGCCCTCATATCTTCTCTGTTTGGGAGGAGGGATTTGTCCAAGCTGACTATAGCTCCACTTGTCCCCATAGAGCCTGTTCTTGTGGAGGAGGACCACAGAAAATAAAACCTAGTTCTGTTGGACATGAGGAGGGAAAGGAGCCTGGCACTAATGCAGCACAATGGAGCCAGAGAGTTAGCATGATCCTGGGGGCTTCAAAGGGCCATTCCTAGGTAGGATAGTATCCTGGCAGAGAATGAATTGTCTAGCTGGAAAACTGTACTTTCCTGGTGTGTGCTGTGCTTCTAAGGTAAGCAGAGGAAAGAATGTGTAGGAACAGGCTCCTCAGATCACTGCTCTAGAAAGCTTCTTGCTCCAGCCCCTGTCCACTAGGAGAATGGTCCCCATAGTAGTGGAGCAGCCTGAGGATCTTACCTTGGGCCACCAGGAAGCTTAGAAATGGGAAGCATATCAGTGGTCAGGGTAGTAGCTCCCAGGAAGCTTAGAAAAAAGAAACCATCGAGCAATTATGAGGATTTGGAACTTAAACTGGGCTATCAAGAAACATGGAATATGGCTAGGAGGAGAAGAATGCATTCTAGGCACGGAGAAGAGCATGCTTTGTGTGCAAAAGAACAGTGGGAGAACAAGCTCTGTGAGTATTTGGTCCATGCTAAGGATGACCATGGGCTAAGTTCCATGCTTTGTGGCAGCATTTGTGAGCTGCTTTGGTTTTATCTTGTGTGGATCTTTTGCACCTTGGCTTCTTGGTTCTTTGACCTGCTACCTACCTCTCCTGTGGATCACCTACCTATACAGCTGAACCTGTCACTACTACTTCTCATCTTTGGCCGAGGAGGCTAGACTCTGTTCTGCCTGTGAGCTTGACCTGCGGCCTTTTCCTTGCCTTAAGTGTCCCTCCAGTCATCATCATCAGACATATTCCCTCCCCTTGAACGTTCAATTCAGGTATTACTTCTGGGCTTTTCTTGCCTTAAAGCTTCTTGGACTTGGCATATCAATTCTCAGTTGAAGCTGAATTTATGTGTATTGATTCCGGGTATGTCTGTCTTGATCAGAGACAGAGCCTGATTCTTCTCTATGTTCCCAGTTACTGGTTCAGGGAGAGCTGGGCACAGAGTATGTGCCATTGTGAGCCGCCTAGCTCATCATTTAGAGCCTCTCCCAGATGGAGCTAGACATGCCTTTATGGGTAGGCATGCTCTCCTGGAAGACAGTGTGCCAGCTGTCAGAGCTCATCTGAGGCTGCTTGCGGCCTCAGCAAATGTAATGTGAAGGCCCGACCAGGCGAGGCAGGCACTGACCATGAACAATTACTAGTGAAGTTCATTAGACTTTTTGGTGTGTGGATATCTCCCTGCCTCTAGGTTCCTTGGCAGACACAGGCAAGAGAACAGCTGACCAATGTAGTAACAATGCCACTCAGGGTCACCTTGGTGCCTCAGGCCATTTTGAACCTCTTAGCTTAGTTCTCTGCCAAATCACTAAGCTATAAAGGGAGGGAATGGGTATAAGGGGAAACTGAGGACTCTTTTCCAGCTGACCCTGTGCTTTCCTGTTGTGAGATCAACCAAGCAAGTCTGGAAAAGGTCTAACCCCATTCTCTACCCTCCAGCCTCATTGTATTCCAGGTATGCAACTAAGTGAGCAACTGGGACTAATCAGCATCCCATTTCCTCAGGCCTCTGATCTGAGAAGAAGCAAACGTTGTCCCTCTAGAAATGGTGTGGGCTACATCAGGAAAAAGCAACTTTTTAACAGCCAGATTTCTACATTGCCCACCTCCATCTACTTCCCCTGTAGCAGAGTGGTGCAAACCAGTGTTTGCTGACATTTGGAATGTCATTGAATGATCTCAGATCTTTACTGAGCTGTCAGCTTAGAGAAGACTTGAGGCCCTGCTCCCAGCTCCTTCCAGGAGGTTAGAACTGTCACTGAGGGACTAGGAGAATATACATGTGTACTCATATAAATGAATATACCCAAAATTGTATGTATATATCATTAGATATGTACACATATGCACATATTCATATAAGTATAATCACATGCAGAAATGTTTGCATAGACATGAATGTATTTATAGTTACATAGTCATGAAGTCACATGTGCATATATAAAAATATGTATTTTATCCAGTAAACAAATGTTCTGGAATGCCTTCTGTGTTCTAGGTTCTGGAAATAAGAAGTAGAAGTTGAAGAAATAACATTACTTATATTCAGTAACACTAAGCACTTCAGGTTGTGGATCATAAAATAAAGAACTTGATTTATTGAGGTGGAATCAGAGTAGTTTCCTAAGGAAAATGGCTAAGCTGAAATCTGAAGGCAGAGTTGATTAAGCACAGGAAGCATCGGGTGAGGCCTCAAGGTGAGGAGAAGCCTGCCATCTTCCTAGCAGGCAGGAAGACAGAATCTTTGCCTCTTATTTGCAGGTCTGTCCTCATCACTTTGAATGGTACAAGATACATAATTATTGTTTGTTGAACGAATGCCTGTCTAAAGCATAGAGCATATGAGAAGAGGAATGTGGCATAGGATGAATATGGAGGGTGAGGCAGGAATTTGTAGATCATACTTTGAACCTGGTCCTTTGAGGTAAAGGGAGGCTATTAAAGGGTATTAAGAGAGACACCATCTCATGTGCTTATTCACTCTTTCTTCATGAGCTTATTTCATTTTTTAAAATGAATTTTGAGTCAGGGTTTCACATTGCAGCCCAGGCTGGTCTTGGAACTCACTATGTAACTGGGCTGGCCTTGAACTTGTGGCATTCTGCCTCAGGCTCTAGAGTGCTAGGATATAGGTATGAATCACCATATCTAGCTCATTTGCATTTTTGAAAACCTCTTCTGGCTGTGGTATAAAAAAGATGTGTGTAGATGTGAGAGGCTGTTTACTGGTTTTTCTTAATGTGCTGCATTTGGCATTCTTAGGTAGGACAGATCATTGTGTGAGAAATGTTACTGAACTTGTTGCATCCCCTGCTCCTTTTCATTTAGTGCCAGTAGTGTCCCTCTTCAAATCATCATATGACCAAACTTGCATGCGCATGCATTCTCTCTCTCTCTCCTCTCTCCTCTCTCCTCTCTCCTCTCTCCTCTCTCTCCTCTCTCTCCTCCCCCCCTCCCCCAGTTAGCCAGACATTGGTGGAAGTGGGCAAGCACTGTCCCTGGTTGAAAGCCTAGAATTAGACCATTAGGTAAACCATTGTTGCTTGTTTGCAAAGCCTACTGGCTTGGATTCAGTTCCCCAGTACCTACATAAAAGCCAGACACACAAAGTGGTGCATGTATCTGGAGTTCATTTGCAGACAAGAGGCCCTGGCACACTTGTACTTTTTCTACCCCTCTCATAGATAGATAGATAGGTAGGTAGATCGATAGATAGATAGATAGATAGATAGATAGATAGATAGATAGATAGATAGATAGATAGATAGGTATTTAAAATGGTAAGTCATCTAGGTGGGAGATAATTATTTGGATTAGACTGATAGCAGTGGGATGGTAGACAAATGGGTGGATAGTAAAATGCTATAATCAATTCTGCTATGATATGCAATGTATATGTTCCTAAAAATTCCTCTACAAGCTGTGTGTGGGGCCCATGTCTATAATCCCTGCTCTTGGAAAGCTGCGATAGGAGAATTTCTTTCAAAGCCTGGCTGCAAAGTGAGTTCCAGGCCAACTGGGGTTGCAGAATAAGATCCTATCTCAAAAAAAAAAAAAAAAAACCCTAAATTGGATATGGTGGTGTACACCTTTAATCCCAGCACCTGGTTTTTTTAAAAAAATATTTTATTTATTTGAGAGAGAGAGAGAGAGACAGAGGGAGAGAGAGACAGAGAGAGAGAGAGAGAGAGAGGGGGGGGCATGTTAGGGCCTTCATCCACTGCAAATGAACTCCAGACACATGTGCTACCTTGTGCATCTGGCTTTATGTGGGTATTGGGGAATCAAACTCAGGTCCTTCTGCTTTGTAGGCAAATGCCTTAATGCTAAGCCATCTCTCCAGCCTAATCCCAGCATTTGGGAGGCAGAGGTAAGAAGATCACTGTGAGATCAAGGTCAACCTAGGACTGTAGGGTCAGTTCCAGGTCAGCCTAGGCTAGAGTTGAGACCCTACCTTGAAAAACCAAAAGAAAACAACCAAACCAAAACAAACAATCAAAAAAACCCACGATGGGCTGGAGAGATGGCTCAGTGGTTAAATGCTTTGCTTGCAAAGCCTGATGTCCTGGGTTCGAGTCCCCAGAACCCACATAAAGCCATATGCTCAAAGTGGTGCACAGATATCTGGAGTTCATTTGCAGTGCAGGAGGCCCTGGTGCTCCCATATTCTTTCTCTATCTTTCTTCCTCTCTCAAATACATAATTTTTTTTTAAAAAAAAACCACAGTATCTTTTTTTTTTTTTTTTTGGTTTTTCGAGGTAGGGTCTCTCTGTAGTCGAGGCTGACCTTGAACTCACGGCGATCCTCCTACCTCTGCCTCCCCAGTGCTGGGATTAAAGATGTGTGCCACCACGCCCGGCTAGTATCTTTTTAAAAATGTTTTATTTTATTTATTTATTTGAGAGACAGAGAAAGAGGAAGACACAGGGAGAGTGAGTTATGGGTGCACCAGGGCTTCTGCCACTGCAAAGGAAGTCCAGACTCAAGCACTGCTTCTTGCATCTGGCTTTACGTGGGTACTAGGGAATTGAACCCAGGTCATTAGGCTTTGCAGGTAAGTGCCTTTAACTGCTGAGCCACCTCTCCAGCCCAAAACACAGTATATTTATGCTAAGGAAAGTCATGCATATAAAATGTGCTTAGGACTACAACATGCAAAAATGTCATCAGTGGGATAGGCATGGTGGTGCACGCCTTTAGTCCCAGCACTTGGGAGGCAAGGTAGGAGGATTGCAATGAGTTTAAGGCCACCCTGAGATTACAAGTGAATTCTAGGTCAGCCTGGGCTAGAGTAAGACCAACCCTACCTCAAACCCTAAGCCCCCCAAAAAGTTACCAGTGATTATATATATATGAGATAATCTAATTAAAATGGCAGCATAGTTTTACGGTTCAGTGATTAAGATATACATAAATACTCAGGGAAGGCAGATGGCTCAGCCTGTTTGTAAAACCTGGTGGCCCAGATTCACTTCATAGTACTCACATAAATCCAGATGCACAAAAGTGGCACATGCATCTGGAGTTTGTTTACAGTGGCAAGAGACCTTGACCTACCCATTCTCACTCAAATAAAAAAATTTTTAAAAATACGTAAATACTATAGTAAGCATATAGCACTTTACCTTGGAAAAGATCTAAGGTATATCAGCTTGTGGCACCTGGGCGGCTGTTAGGTGTTTCAGGTGTGTACATGTATACCTTCTGTACGATCTGGCATAGCTCTGTTGAGCTTGGGTTAGCTTCCTGTGTTTTTGTTTGTAAGACTGGATTTCACTATGTAAGCCAGGCTGGCCTGGAACTCTTCTATTCCCTGTGTAGCCCAAGTTGACCTGGACCTCAGAATCCTACCTCTCCTTCCCCAGTGCTGAGATAACAGGCACACATTCCCACATCTGCAATGTTTTTAGGAAAAATGATAAACTAATGTAAAATTTGCATTATACTAAGTTATTCCTTAGTAGATCACTTACTTTGGGACAATTTTGTTTTTAAAATATGTGTTATGACAACACTGACTGTATAATAGGTAAGGATAGTGATTGATTGACATTGAGGGTTGGGAATGAAAAAATAGGCCATGGTGACCCCAGGGTTTGTGATGTGAGCACCTGGGTATATTAGGAAGAATCTTCTCTGTCAGCAGAAAGAGAAACTTTAAACATAGAAGAGGAAAAGCTCAGTGTGGAACATGTTAAGTTTAGATATCTTGGAGACTTTCTTGTAAATCTTTTGAGGAAGTAGTTGAATATGTAAGTCTGGGGCTCTGGGCTGAGTTCTGGACAAGAGCTAGTGATTTGGAGAAGTTACGGGTATATGAAAGACAGTGAAAGTCGTGCCATGGAAATATATGGCATTGCTAAAGAAGAGGGTGTGAGGGTGGGAAGTAAAGAAACATGGGACAGAACACAGAAACATCAACATTTGGAACTAGAAGATGAAGAATCAGAAATAGAATAAGAAGGAATGGTCTCTAATAGTTATTATTTACTTGTTGCATATTATGTGCTAGACCCATTGTCTTAGTCCACTTTCTGAGAGAGAATACCACAGACTGGGCAAGTTATAAACATTTGAAGTTTATTCGGCTCACATTTCTTTAGGCTGGAATGTCCATGATCCAGAAACCAGGATCTTCTGGCTATATCATACATGGTAGAGGACTTCACATGAGACAGAGAGAAGAGGGTCACGCCCACTGCTATAACCTTTTCTTGCAGTAATGCATTAACCCTTTATGAAGACAGTGCCCCATGTCCTAATCACATCTTCCAAGATCCCACCTCTTAATACTCTCACAATGCCAATTAAATTTCAGTATGAAGTTTGGAGATTACAGATGGTCAAACCACTAACACCTGTGTTGTCCCTTATAGTTTCCACTAGTAGATGTGGCAGTACATTACCTGAAATGGATCTAGTATGATTGAGGGATTCATTTTAATTTTTATTTAATTTTAATTAATTTAAACTAAAAACTATCTGGACTTTTAAGTATGTTTAGAACCATTTGAATTAGCAACTCTAATTTTAAACTGTTAATTGCATAAATCTAAATACAGATTATTTCTGATAAAGATTTAGCTTCCTAATTGTGTGTTTTTCCACATCAGGTTTCAAACTTAGTATGAAAAAAGGCAAAAGATCTCATAATTTTTATATTGGTTACATGTTGAAATATTTGTGTGTATATATATTTATTTAATTAATTTTATTTATTTGCAAGCAGAGAGAGAGATAGAGGAGAGACAGACAGAGAATGGGCTTGTCAGGGCCTTCAGCCACTGCAAACGATGCATGCAATACCCTGTGCATCTAGCTTTACTTGGGTACTGGGGAATCAAACTCAGGTCTCTTCAGGCAAACGCCCCAACTGCTGAGCCATCTCTCCAGCCCCCTATATGGATATTTTAATTGAATAAAATACATTAAAATTAATTTTAAGTTTTATGTTCTTAATGTGACCACTATAAAATTTCAGGTTTCATATGTAGCTTGCTTTCTATTTGCTAGGAGGACAGCACTGTGATAGACACTGCTTACCTACCTCCATTACCTAACCCTCACAGCAGTTCTGTGAGGTTGAGAAACCAAGGCATAGAGTGATGATGAAATGCGCTCCAGTGTGTGGCAGTAGAGCTTTGTTAGTTTTGCCTGACTCTTAGTGGTGGGGAGACTGAGAGGCCGTGAGTGTGGTCTCTCAGAAACAAGGTAATATGGTGTTTTCAGTTCAGGAGTGCTACATAATATCAAGACTAAAATGTGGGCCCAGGACTTAGCAACATGGATCTTAGTAACTTTGGTGAAAGGTTGTGAGTGTACGATAAAGGGGGGCAAATGGTAGGGATTTGGGACATAAAACACAAGGAGAAAAAAAATGGACTTTTTAAGAAATGTGACTTTGAAGAACAGAGAAAGGTCAAGAGCTGTGCTATAGCCCTTGTGGGGTGAATGCGGGTTCTGATTTTTGAGATGGAAAAAGTATGTGCTTATTTGTAGAAGCCATTAGAGAAAGAAGTTAGAGGGAGTATAGGGAGCCTCTAAGAAGGTGAAAGGAGATGGAAGAGGAACTCACGCTGTTGAAATTGGCACTCTTGAGAGGACCCCCCCCCCACGCACATGCCCTTTGGTCACGATGGAGAAAATAGAGGATGAGTGTGTACCCTTGGAGACAGGCTTGCAGATTTGGTGATTGCAAGTTGGGGAAGTTCCCATCTATTGACTTTACCTTATCTTGTGAGACAGAGGTGAGCCATTTGCTGGTAACTAATAGAGGAGGGCTGGTAGTGTTCACAGAAGTTAGAAGAGTATTTCCATCACTTTAATAAACAACAGTTGTAGCCAGGTGTGATGCACACACCTTTAATCCTAGCCTTTAGGAGATGCAGGTAGGAATATCACTGTGAGTTCGAGACCAGCCTAGGCTAGAGTGAGAACTTACCTCCAAAACAAAACAAACAAGAACAGCTGTATGAGTTGATCTGAGAAGAACAATAGTAGTTCTAAGCAGTGTTGAAGGTCTAGTTGGGTTGATGACATTAATTCATAGTGGATCCACTCTTTTCAGAAGACTGACTTTTTTTTTTTAGCAGAGCCCAGCTGCTTGGCTGTGGGCATGGGGAAAGTAGACTTAGATTCATTCAGTGTGGAATTTTCTGTGAGGAGTTGTGATGAAAGGAATAGAGAGTCCAAGACATTGTCAAGATAGTAGTTAACAAGATAGACTATGGAATCTTTAAGTTGCATATTGAAGGAATGGAAATATCAGGAGACAATGGATACAGAAAAAGTAGACAGGACCTCCAAAAATGAGGAGTAGATGTGGCAGGTAAACAGGTCCTCCTAAGACAAATAGATGCAGCAGGTAGACAGGTCCTCCTAAGACAAGGAGTAGATGCATCAGGTAGACAGGTCCTCCTAAGACAAGGAGTAGATGCATCAGGTAGACAGGTCCTCCTAAGACAAGGAGTAGATGCAGCAGGTAGACAGGTCCTCCTAAGACCAGGAGTAGATGCGGCAGGGGCAGGTAGGTAGGTCCTCCTAAGACAAGGAATAGATGTGGCATTGCCAGAGATGTCTTACTGGACAGGTCTCCCACCTGTAATCTCAGCATTCAGGCAGCTGAGGCAGGAGGATGCATGCAAGCCAGACTGACCTACCAAAAAAAGATGATGTTTGAGCCAAGCACAGTGGTTTAGGAGGATCAGGAGTTCAAGACTTCAAAGCAAGTTTGAGGCTAGACTGGGCTGCATGAGATTCTGTATGAAAAATAAAATCAAGCAAAATGTGTAGGGTGTCTAAATTAATGATTTCAGAAATAGAGCACTCTTGGTTACTGGCAAGTTCTAAGGTGCAGCCATAGAATTGGGTAGCTAAGGTTGAGTGAAAAAGAATGTTATTACTCCAAACTAGGAATCATGGAACAGACCTCCATAAGGATGTAAGTGTGTGGATATACACATGTACACATAAAATATATTTTAACTACTATGCATGGAAACACATGTATAAGCAAATGCACAAATGCATGCCTGCACATACATAAACAATGCATGTGCTGTGTACGTATACTGAAAAATTGCTAGGAATCCTCTCAGCATCAGTCTGACTGGGTGGGCTTTGGGGGAAGTAAGCAGGCAGCTGTAGAAGGATCCTGAGTGTGGTAGGCAGGGCTAGGCATTGCCTCAATGAACAGTACGAGATTGCCGCTCCAGTTTTCCTTTGAGCTTCTGTGTGACCCAAAAGAGTGAGCTTGGGACCAGCTGTTAAAATGAAAGTGAGGAGGATGTGACATTTTTGGGTCCCTCCAAGAAACGTTTTGTTGCCCTCCACTCCTGGAGAGGGACAGCTAGAATAACTGCTGAAGGGAGGGAGCGTTGATGTCTGGGATTGAGTGTGACTTTTCCTCACCTTGGAGCATTCAGAGTCCCAATCAGAGTAGTAATAAATTAAGGGCTTATGGAGGAATAAATTCTCGGCTTTAATGAAGTTCTTTGCTGGGGGCCATAGACAGGTCAGCAGGTCAGAATGATACAGATTGGAGGCTTCTGGGTGTAGGCTGAGCTCACTGGGAAGCCATCAGGAGTGAGAGATCTCAAACTCTGCCTTTAGGTTCCTGTTTGGAAACTGGAGATAAAGCCGTTCAAGTGACAGGCAGCCAGAAGCTAGGACTCTGTAGAAGGGTAGCTGTATGGTGCAGCCACATAGCCCTTCTAGAACTAGGACTGTTCAGAAGCTAATTTGGGAAAAACGAGAACAAACCAAAATGAGAATGAAGAGAGACATGGACTGTGTAGAAGGCCTGCAGGGTGTTGGTTTTGGAGAGGGTCAAGTCTGCATTGCATGTAGCTGCTGTGTGTGGTCAGAGGCAGATGGGCTATCATCCAAGAGCAGAGTATTACCCATGGGGCACTGGACAGTTGTGAGTTGAATAGATAGGGCCATTGGCTGTGTTTGGGAAGTAGGGTAGGCAGGAGGTGGGGTACAAAAGCAGCATAGGCATGAGCTCAGAGACAGTGAGTGGGGAACAGTCCCAGGGCCTGCTGTGCTGTGGTGCTGCAACCTGGGCTAGGGTGGCCTTGAACAGGAGGCCAGATGAGCTAAAGCTAGAACTCAGAAGCTGTGTCCTTCCCCTCATGTCCCATTCTCTGCACCACCTGATCCTGGGGCTCAGCTCTGGACATATGGTCCAGAGGCAGAGGAGGGATAGCCTTGTGCTCAGCATGGACTGTTAGAGCTAGAGGGAATGTCTCTTTTCTTCTCATCTCCCTGCCCCCATGGTGTAGTGCCCAGCCTGGTCTTTTCCTTTAAATATGTCTTACAGCTGTCTGAACTCTGAAATTTCTTTCACTCCTTCCCTTGCCTTGTTAACATGTGTTGCCTTTGGGGTAATCAGGGAAAAAATATTATGTCCTTTTACAATTACCGGGTTTTGGAATATTAAAATGTCTCGCTGCATCGGCACTGTTATTTTGATTGGTATTCTAACCTTTGACTAGCCCATAAAGCGTGCCGCTCCTGAAGCCAATATTGCAGGACTGAAATTTAATTCCGAAATGATTCCAGATAATAGGGAGACAGATAATATATGCATGAAGGATATTATGTTTGGACTAACTGCAGCAGGGCCAGGGCTGGGGAGCTGAATAATAGCCCAGAGTGAGTTAGAATCTGTGGGACAGAAATGCCTTACTGTCAGGGCCAGGGGCATAGGAAAGGGTGTGATTGCAGGGGTCTTATTTTGGCAGGATGACCACTAGAGCCAAGAGAAAGATACTAAGGTCCTGGATAACCTAGCTCATTGTAGTATCTCTTATCTCCATAGTTTCTGTCCACGCCCACCCCTTGAAACATCACAAACTTCTTACTGCTTTTCAAATATACATGACTGCACCACTTTCCTCTGCGTAGGCTATTCCCTTACACTGCCTTTCCCCTTTTGGTGTGTTGGGAAGACTCCTGTTCATACTTCAGAACCCTTTTGTGTGAGCCCTTCTGTGATATCCCACCTCTGGTAAAAGAGTCAGTCACTTCCTCTCACATATGGCTTCAGAACTTTGTACTAAGCATAGAATATGTTCATACATTTATGTTTCCTACTACCCTTTGAGGTCATCTATCAGCCCAACACTGAACCCTCACATGCCCTAGGCATTGACAAACATCTGCTGAATCTACACAAGGTCCAGGCTTGCTTTGGCCAGGTGTGCACAGGATTTCTGTCTCTCAGACAAATGAATGGGCTTAGAGAGGTTTAGCTCTTTGCATTAAGGGCACATAGCCAAGAGAGAGGTGAAGCTAGGCCTTCAATATAAGTCAAGTATGCTCGCTCCCCCAAACTATGTGTCTTAGGTGGGCAGAGTCAAGGAGTTGGTGAGGGTAAGAAATAGAGAAATTCAACTCCTCTTCCTGTTCTCCCACCAACACAACCCTTCCCTCCCTCCCTCCCTCCCTTCCTTTCTTCCTCCTATCCTTTCTTTCCTCCTTTCCTTCCCTTCCCCTCCCCCTTCCTTTCCCCCATCCCCTTCCCTTTCCCCTCTCCCCTCCCCTTCCCCTTCCTCCCTCCCTCCCTTCTGTCCTTCTCTTGTTCTTCAGTCTTCTTTGTCTGGTCCTTAGCATTCACAGAACTACAGTCCTGGAAGGAATTGTGTCCTCTGTGGTATAATTACCTTTGGACAGTTATTCCACACCACCAGAAACTCTCTGGCAAGTTTATAGCCAAGTGTCAGGTGAGTTTTGTGGAAGAGGTGCTCAGTGTGCTTAGGGAGAACTGATAGCAGGCAGAGTACAAGGAGCTCTTAGTGATGTCAGAGAACTTGATGGACACTCCATTTCCTGTAAGGACTTGGGGAACTATGTTTAGGATACATTGTGTTAGAGAAGCACATAATGAAACAAAATGAAGGAGACTTTGGTTAGATTAAAATGGATTAATTGTATATTGTCTTTATAATCCTGGAAAGTAGCATGACTGTGTTCACTGTCTATAGTATAGAGTATATACTGGGCTTGGGGAGGTAGGGGCATAGCTCACAGGCCAGATACCATTGTGCAAGAATAAGAGCTTTGGAGCCCAGCAGGTCAGCTAGCTATATGAGCTGGAGTCTGTCCCTCTCTGGGCCTATAGAAAATGATTGATACTTGACCCTTAGGACAAAGGCTCTGGAGTCCAGGGGCCTGGCTTATGGTTTGGGGTTACGAATTCTGGGGTTTTAGGAAAGTTGTGTAACTTTGAGCCTCAGAATCTTATCTAAAACAAGAAATACAATACCCTCATCTTAGAGTTGCCCAGAGGATGAGGCAAGAGCACTATGTGTCTACCCTTCCTTTGTCTTGGTACTGTTCCTCAGAGATGGCAGGCTCCACGAAGAGCTTGTGGTAAGAGCGAGGAATAGGAAGAAAGAAGCTCCTGACAGAGTTTACGTGAGCATCAGGGAAGGCGAGCTTAATACTGTTCTCACACTGTCAGCACTGGTGCCCAGTGGAATGCAGTCATAGGCACCGCCTTCCTCTGTCACATACTTGTGGACAGGATACTTAACCTTCTCTGAACCTTAATGTGGAGACTTGAGATAATAAGCAACACATGCAAACAAATGCTATTCTAAATGCTTTCTATGGACCAAGTCCTCAAGCACCCTTCCTACAAGTATGGTGATGATTAGCTGTTGTGTGGATGAGGAAACCAAGCACAGAGGTTTTGTGCCTTTTTCAAGGTGGAACAGGCATCAGAATGTTGGCTGTAGGCTCCAGAGTTATGTTAAGTGTCGGTGTTGCCTCCAGGGAAAAGGAGAGAGGAGTGGGAGATTAAGTCAAGAAAGGTTCCAGTGAGGAGAGGCTTGAGTTGAGCCTTGAAAGGTGAGTCAGTTTTCAGAAGGCAGCATGGAAGGGGGGCTGTGGAACAAAGGCCTGAAGTGTTGTTGCACCTTGCTGGATTGAAGAACTTCCAGCAGTGTTTTTTAGGTTTGTAAGCTACTGGTATAGACTCATGAGGTATACCTTCTACTGGAACACAAGCTGTGGGAGGGCAATAAGAAGCCATTGCCCAGTGTCTAGAGTAGAACCAGCTAAGAAGCTGCCTCCTGAGAGGGTGCAATAGTTCTAGAAACCTGATGTGTTTTTGCCCATGCAAAGGGAGAAAGAGCCTGTGGGCCAGGAACAGGAAACAGCCTGCTTTGTAGTGTATCAGCTGTGGATGGCTCGAGACTGCTAGGCGGAATGCCCTACATCTTTCCAGCAGAGCGTGGGAGTCAGGTGAGAGGAGTCCATTAGAGCATGTTGGTAAAGCTCTTAGAAGGGTAGGGTGTTTCAGCTTGACACACAGTTCAGTTGCGTTAGTTTGCATTTCCGGTGGGTGTAGCCACAGGGGAAGAGTAGGAGAGGGAATCAGTTTAGGAAAGCAGGAGTTATTCTTCCTCTCAAGTTCTCCTGCAGCCTCTCCAGTGCCCTTTGTGCCAGGTCTGCCTCTCAGTTCTGTGTCCTGTCAATTGAGAGCCTCTTAGTCCTGGTTCCCCTATGAGCCACCTTTCTCTTCCTTATGTCCTTGAGTGCATTCTGTGTTTGTTCTGGACTACAAGCAAGTTGGGATCTCTGCTTGGGGTCACTGACATAGAGTCTGTATTCTAATCCTTAGGGCCAGTTACCAGGGCCCAGCATAACCTAGAATCCATTTGTCTTGGTTTTATGTTCCCTAGTCTGTTCCTTCGAGGGACCATGAGCCTCATGAGGAAAGGACTAGCTTGGATCTCCTCTGCCTTGACAGAGCTAAGGGGCAGCATGGATCTCAAGAGCTGCTAGACACACACATACTATGACTCTAGACCCTGAAAACCGGGAGTAACAGAGAAATAAAGGCTAGGACAAAAAGACTTCCTTGAAGGCTGGAGGCACAGCCTGTCACATTATCCTGTGGGCAGCTCTGCTGAGATAGACTTGATCTTGCTGTTGGCATTAGGAATAGCAGCATGGATGCAATGAGCCCCACTTAGCACCAGCCTTGGTGCTAGATACTTTGTACATATCACTTTAAAACTCACAGCTACTTGGGCTCGTCCATATCTTATAGGTGCTGAAGTAGAAAGTTAGGTTAAGAACCTGACTACCTGACTAAGGCCACATGACCAGGAAGATGTAAATCCAGCTTCACTCCTTACAGAGCTTCTCTGCCATTTGCCTGGTAGCAGATACTACCTGAAAGCAATGTTTCTAGTCTGGCCTGATTTGAGCTGAAGACAAATACACAGCAGCCACCATTAGATATGAAAGTCAATGACTAGTTTAATGGGAAACTAAGTGTGTTTAAGAGGGTTGCCCATGTGTACATGTGTGACTGAATGTGTTTATAGAAGTGTGGGAGGAGGTCTGTGCAGGCCTGAGAACATCTGTGTGTATTCGGGTGTGTGCATGTGGCCATACAAGAAAACAGTGAATGGGATGTGTGGTCTGGCTCCAGGCACTGGAAGTGGGCAGATGAGGCCTTTGTCTATAGAGGGCAGCATGGTTCAATACAAAGAAGCCTGGATGGGACTTGAAAGTAGAAAATAAAAACATGGTTCTGGTGTGGGGTCACTTATCCTTCCCAAGGCTTCAGTTTCCTCATCCAACAAGAAGTTGGGTGAGGTGATCTCTTCTGGTGGCTTCTACTTTTGCCAACCCGAGATCACCCATGGTACCTTAGGTTCCTCTTTTTGCTCTAGCAAAGAGGCAGTGTGATAGAAGGTAGGTCAGAGAAGACCTTCTAATACCCTTACCTCTCTGTGCCCTTGGAACTACTCCAAAGAGAAGCAGGACATAGCCAGGCATTAGGTCAAGAGCTGAGAACAAAGGTGCCATGGAGTAATTTAGATAGCTGGCATCTATCACAGTCTGGAGTGGCCTTCAGTGTAGCAGAGAGCCATTAAGCTTTAGACTTCACCAGGAAAATCTAGGTAGTAGGAGAAGCTTGTTTTCCCTTTGCTTCTTTTGGGGATAGTACCCTAAAGGGCTGTCAGTACCCTAAAGTCAGAGGGCAGCCTGGGCCCTCTTTGGACCTTTGTTCCCCTTTGTGGGTTGTCCTGGCAGATAAGAGTGGTGGCCAGGTAGAGACCAGGAACAGTAGCTGACTGTGTGGGCATGTTCACCTGGACAGTGCTGGCTCAACTCATGGTCTGTCTATGAGTGGAGTTGTCCTGCTGTCACTTGTCTCAGAGAAAGAGTGAGTTTTAGCTTGAGACCTGATCTGAATGACTCCTAGAGATAGGACCTGTGTGGGTTTCTGAGTCTGCAAGTGGGATTTTAGCAGGGTTTTGTCCCATTGGTTAGCATCCAGTTCTTTGTAATTTCTGGCTGGGTCCTTAGAGAACAGGAGTGTGTTTATGTAGACTGAGCTCTGTGATAACTTCTGTGTCTGGGTTGGGTGTGAATCAACCTGGACTTAACCCTTCAGTAACAGGTGGCCTGTGCTCTATTTGGGCAGACCATATTTACATATCCATATTTACAGCCACTGTTTCTCCCTGAAGCACTGTGTCTTAGGACATCCGGAGCCAGGTGTTAGACCTGGTCTTTACTTGCATAGAGTTGGTTGGGTCAGGAAGCTAAGTAGGTGAAGCAATAGACACAGAGGAGCACAGGCAGTAGAAATGGCAGTGATGGAGTTTTACCAGGCTGACCTGGAACGCAATATTTATTTATTTATTTATTTATTTATTTATTTATTTATTTATTTATTTATTTATTTATTTATTTATTTGCAAGCAGAGAGACAGAAGAGAGACACAGAGAGAATGAACACAGCAAGGTCTGCCACTGCAAACGAACTCCAGACACATGCACAACTTTGTGAAGCTAGCTTCACATGGGAACTAGGGAATCAAACCCTGGTCCTTAGGCTTTGTGGACTAGTACCTTAACTACTGAGCCATCTCTCCCACCCCTAGCTAGTTTATTTTTGATGTAATTCTTTACAGAGTCAGTGTATGCATGGTTACATGCTTGTATGCCCTAAGAGCTAGCCTGCTGTGGCTGCTTCAAAGGCCATAAAGTAGAGCAATCTTGAGACACTAGGTTGCCCTGTTTGGGAAGGAGGAGAGGCCCAGGCTGGCTGCTCTGGCAGTACTACTAATGGACAGGCATACTTGTGAGTGTGCACAGGTGTGAGCCCTGGTATGCATACATCAACTGTCAGTGCTCTGTTCCTACCATCATGACTAGTCTTATGGTGCCAGGCCTGGGCTTGGCACCTACTTGCTTGCAAGCAGTCAGGCAGGCTGCAGGCAGATCCCAGAGCAGGCCTGGGGCCTCCCCAGTGGAGTGTTTGCTGTGCCTAATTACCCGGCAGTTGTTTAACTATGCAAGCTGCATGCCTGCCTTTATTGCTCTGTGATTGCTGAGCTGCCTATGGGGAGTGTCATAAAAAGATATAAAATGCCCATTATCTGTCTGACGCCCTCCTCCTGGACTGTGGGTGTTTGTGTTTTATTTTATTTTTATGGCTCCAGGGAAGCTCTGCAGGAAAAGAAGGGAGGGGAAGGCCCTGTAGGAATTGGGGGTTGGGAGACTTAGGAGCCCTTTCATACTGTGCTCTGAAGTGCTCTTCTGACCAGAGGAGAGACAGGGAAATGGCAGATCTCCAGAGTCAGGACAGAGTGTTGAGGAAATAAGGCCCAGATTTCCCCCTCCCATCCACCTGCAAGTCTTGTAGCTCACGTAAATTTCCACCTTGCCTATATTGGCCTCTTCTTGTAGGCCCACTTCCTTGAGTGCAGGGCAGTCCACATGGGTTCTGGGTAATGGTCTCTCATTCCCCAGCTTTATGACTTGAATGGTTTGTTGTCTTTCTAGAGCACCATGGCTTGCTTTGGGGCAAAAACAATGGACACTGCCACCAACTCCTACTGAAGCCTTTTATTCCTATTAGCCTCTGCTTTCCTTTTCCTGCCAGTCAGTGATGTGTTAGGCTGAGCCTGTGTAAAACTTCACTGGGTCTTAAGAAACCTAGACTAGAAGAAGGAAAAGATTTATTCCAAATTGAATACCAACCCTGAGCCAAACGGAACCTGTGTGACATCTAAGGCCAGTTATCAAAAATCAGAGATCCTACCCATGAGGAACTCACACTATATAACAAGAGTGTTAAGGTTCATGAGGTGTTGAGTAAGTTTGTCAGGTGAGACTGAGTTCTACACAGTCATTCATTCTCCCATACTATTGAGTACCTACTGAGTCAGGAACTCCACCAAGCACTGAGGAGAAAAGAGCTAGCAGAATATTCTAGCCCTCACTGCTCACCTAAGAAAGAGTTCATTGAAAGAATAACTTATGGATTTAAACCCTGGATATTAAAACCCCAAAACCATGTCCTTTCAACTATCACATGTTGTTTTTCATGCTTGACCATCAAACCCCAAGCCATCAAATTCTAACCTTTTCTACTTAAAAATTTTGATTTCTGCTAGGCATGGTGGCGCATGCCTTTAATCCCAGTACTCTGGAGGCAGAGGTAGGAGGATCACCGTGCATGGCCACAAGCGAGGCCAGCTTGGAACTACAGAGTGGGTTCCAAATAACCTTGGGCTAGAGTGAGACCCTATCTTGAAAAACAAACAAACAAAAAAAAATCTTGATTTCTCTCAAAGGAAGTATTAATTCTCTAGAAAGTACCTTACAACTACACCAAGATAACCTGTATAGTATATTTCCAAGACTTATTTACACTCTTTCCATTTGCCTGGAAAGACATTTGCTGCTTTCCTGCTTGGTGAGCTCCTATTTATCCTGTAAGACCTAACTCCTCTTATATCCTTTGTAAATAGTCTGGTTTCCCAGTGGAACTCTTCTTGACATTCTTGAGTGCCTTTAGAGTGCTAGGCATCATGCTGGAGTCTCGCTTGACTTTGTTCACTGCTGGGGAGCCTACTGTGGGTTTCATGTACTTTGATCATAGTATACACCTTGAAATAATTTTATTGGGATATAATTTATATACCAAACAGTTTACTTATTTAAGGTGTACTGTTTGTTTTTTAGTATGCAGGATTGTACAGTCATCATTGCATCTAAGTTTGAATACCTTTGTCTTTCTTTAAGGAAACTCCATTAGCAGCCACTTCCTATGTTTCCCTCAAATATCCTGGCCCTGAGCAACCACTCATTGATTGCCTATCTCTGCAGATTGGTTTATTGTGGCATTTTTGGAATTTTGTGTATGTGGCCTTCTGTGACTACTTCCTTTCACTTAGCATAACTTTCAAAGTTCATCTTTGTTTTATCATGTCCCCATTTTTTATTGCTGAGTAATATTCCATTGTATGGATAGATTACATTTTCCATTTTTCTCCCTTCCTCCTTATCTTCCTTCTTTCCTTGTCTACGTCTTTCCTTCCACCCTCCCTTCCTCCTGAGACAGGATCTTACTCTGTAGGCCAGGCCAGCCTCACACCTGAGGGGATCTTCTGACTCAGTCTCCTGAGTGCTGGAAATATAGGCCTGTGCCACCACCACTGGCTCACATTTTCTTTATTCATTCGTCAATCAATGGGCATTTAGCTCTTTTCTACTTTGTGGCTCCTATAGATAATTCTGCTATAAGCATTTATGAACAAGTTCACTTTGTTGCTTTTTTTTCTTTTTTAAACATTAGGCCTCTTTTTCTTAGATTGTTAATGAGGTCCATGAGAGTAGAAGTTGCTGCTGTGTCCTCACCATTTATCTCAGTAAATGTTAGCAAATAAGAATATGCATGTCAGGATGTGGTGGCCCACACCTGAAATCTCAGCATTTGGGAGGTTGAGGTAGGAAGATGGCAAATTTGAGGCCAGCTTGGACAACAGTAAGACTGTCTCCAGAAGCAGAGAGAGAGACGCGCACAGAATGCTAATTCTCTTCCCCCCTCAGGATATAATAATAGCAAATTGTTGGAACCTATTTTAATCCCATAGTCCACTTGATCTAAGTATAACTAACTATACATAGAACTGCCACCGTGCTGGAGCTTAAGTTCATTCATCAGTGTTCTGGATCAAGGCATTTTTGAGGTACCACTGGCTTCTTGAGAATAAATCCTTTCCCAACAACAGCTGATGTGAGAAACTTCTCCCAGTTGCCACCAGGTGGTAGGTATGGCCTCTAGCTAACTGGATGCTAACTCTGCCCCGCCTCCTTCCCTCTTTTGAGGGACTCTGGATTGTTTTATGCGTGAAGGGCTAGATCTGTGGGAGGACCCTGGAAGGACAGACTGCTAGGCTAGATGGCCTGGCTGAAGGCCATGGTTAATTGTAGTAGCCCCATATAACCCTTCTCCGAAGAGGAGAAGAGGCTGCTCTGGCCGTCCCATTCATTAGCCAGTGCAAACCAGGTTTATGGAAGAAAAGGGATTTTGAAGACTAGTAGCTTCTGAGAGATTAGTAAAACCAATATTTCTCTTTTCTTTGTACTTATTCACCCTAATAGTTGAGCCTATAATTAGAATTAGGCTTTATTAGGCTAATTAGGAGGTATGCATGGTGGCAGGAGGGCATGTGGAGATGCATTAGGGCAGTGGGCAGTAAATCTCGGGTTTTAATAGGTTTCTTCCATAATCAGATGGTTTAAAGGCTCACCAGACCCCTCCCCTTCCTTATATTCCCACCACTCCTTGAAGTGGCCTTCACACTTTGCTGTCCTTGTCCTCCGATGCTAGCAGTGATGTTGGATGGGGTGGGGGCTCAAGACTGAGGGAAGAGACCCCACCTAGAGCTTCATTGCCTATGCACGCACCGTCCAGCCTGGCGGCATGATTACCTTGCTGAGAAATCCGTCCAGGCGCAGGGCTGCTGATAGCAATCATTGATTAAGAGGGTAATTGTCCTGAAAATTCAGATTGATCAGAAGGCAGAAATGATAACTTGTGTAACTGTGTTTAAAGCCACGTCCTGTCAATAGAAGAGACTGAGATGTATGGCGCTAAGAGGGGGCAGAACTGATGGGTGTGTGCGGGCGGGCGGGCGGGTGGTGCCATCCTTCTCAGGGCTGAGCAGGATGTTTCTTGTCAGTAACCTGGACTATTGGAGATTCAATCACTTTTATCTCCCCCTCTCTCTCAATCCAAATGCCTTTTCATATTAGGAAATTAGAATTGGCCCTGCTCATGCAAGATTTATTAGCTCTGCTGAGCAGTCACACTGAAGAGTAAATGATTTTGCTTTGCTGGAGCTTTTTACACATTAGGCCCCAACTTCTTCCCTGCTCTGTGTCACTGGTTGCCTAGAGGAGTGAGTTCTAGAACCAGTTCGTCAAGGAGTAAGGGGAAAGTAATGCTTGGGTCTGGTGTCTTGATCTTCCAGAAACACTTTAGTGTCTGACTGACATCCTTCTTTTTGATCCCCCAGCAGATCCCTTACTGGGATCTAGGGCTGTTTCTCAAATGGAACAGCATAGACCCTTGAAGAGATGAGGTTTGTCCTTCAGACTTACATGACCTAGTGGGGTCATTCACCTTGGACTCAGGGATACAAAGAAGCCTAGTTGACTTGGGGAAAGCCAGGGGAGGACCAAGAGTGTGTGTTAGGTAAAGATTGGCTGTAGAGGCAGATGATAGATAGAACTCTGTGATTTTTTTCCTTCTCAGAGCCTAGGCCTGTCCACTTGTCAGGGGAATCTTTCTGAGTCTGGGGAAGCTGACCAGGAAGTGGCCCAGTTGCTTAGATACAGGAGGGGAGCAATGCCATCACTTAGAGAAGGAAGGGCCTGGGACCATGTTCCTGGAAC
This sequence comes from Zapus hudsonius, assembly GCA_004024765.1. Lineage (NCBI taxonomy): Eukaryota > Metazoa > Chordata > Mammalia > Rodentia > Dipodidae > Zapus > Zapus hudsonius. Next base: position 69,740 of record PVHP010000990.1, on the reverse strand, counting down.
CTTGCTGTGATCTTGGGCTAGGAGGAAGTGTGGCCCAGTATGGCCAGTTGGACTTAATCTGGCCTAAAGGCCAGGGCGCCAGTAGGCTAGGTTGGTTGTAGGGAAAACTAGTCTCTGTCACCAAGACTGTATAATTCTCTGTCCTGGCTGTTTCTCCTTAGATCTTGGGCCATGGAGGAACATCAGTCACTGCCAGTCTGATCTTAGAGGCCTGGTAAAAGAAACGTGCAGGGTGAGGAAAGGTTAATGGAGGGTTTAAGTTTTTTTGTGTGTGTGAAGGTATCCTAAAGACTAGTGTCTGTCTACTTCAACCTCCCTTCCCTGTGTGATTTGCTTCTTTACTGGGCCCAGTGAAGCTACCTATTCTCTGAGCTTTCAAGTTATTTCCTCAAATAGAAGTGTCATTGGACAAACTTGAGAATTAGACTGGACTTGGGGCTGAAAACGATAAGGCCCCTAGGAATGAATGGTACATGTAGACAGTAGCCATTTGGCCCCAAAAGAAGAGTTGTGTTGGGGAACAGGTGGCAGAGGGCAGGAAGAGGAGGCTTTCCTAGAAGAAAGTCCCTGGACAGTGTAAGAATTCTCTAGATGAGGGACCTGGGATATTGTTGGTAGAGTGCTTTCCTAGCAGACACGATAACTTGGGTTTGATCTTCATCACCCCATAAACTAGACACAGTGACACATGCCTGTAATCTCAGTACTCAGCAAGTGGAGGCATGGGGATCAGAAATTCAAAGTCATCTTCAGCTACACAGGGAGTTCAAAGCCAACCAGGGGTACATGAGGCCTTATCTTTAAAAAAAAAAAATCACTAGATAGGACCTAGTGGACCACCACCATTCCCTAAGTGAATCACCAGCTTTCTACTGAGGGTGTGCTTCAGGGCATTCCTGTCTACCACCACCAGGCACTATCTTTAGAAAAGCTTTGACACTCCTGGAAGGCTCCTCCTGTGAAGCTGAATTGAGCAGGGTAGGTAGGGCTCCATTCTGCATACACCAAACCCTTGCCTGCCCCTCTACCTGCCATCTCTTCTACTGAGAGATGAAGTGGTCAGGGAGCTAGCTGCAGCCTTTCTTCCCCAACTCTAATGGACTGTGAAAGCAGTTGTATGCACAGGGCCACAGGGGCTGCCTAGTGTGGTGGTGTACTTGGCTCCTGCCTCAAAGCCAGTTGGTAGCCAAGGAGTACTTTGTAGTTCAGAGGAAGGGTTAAACCATGTTTGCCTAGGGCTAGTTTGGGTAAGGTAAAGAAAGAGTAAGTATTGTGAGCAACTTGGACCTGGGAATAGACAAATGAGAAGACAGACCTCTCCCTGCCCTAAGTGGAGTGAGGGGAAAAACAGTTATTACAGGGTGCTGAAATGGCATTGCCTTTCAGATCCCAGAAGAGGGAGGCACTGAATTTCTCTTGAAGAGCTCAGGTGGCATCCAGAAAGGGCCCCTCAATGGGGTCTGTGCAGAGCAGGGGAAGTGTGCTATGAAAACAAGCGTGAGTGAACTTCCAGGCAGAGGAGAACAAGAAGGGCCAGTTGTGTTGGGGTAGACCTGGGTCCCAGTGAGTTTCTTATCCCTGTCCTGTGTCACCATAATTTGGAGGTCTTGTCCATACTTCTTGTTTCAGCAAGCCTGAGGGCTAGGGGTTCTGCACTGGATTTCCTGGAGCCTTGAGGTGGCAAGATTGTGTAGGACAATACCTTAGGGATTGGACCCCAGGCCTTCCTCTGTGATCTTCCCTTTTCAGTTAGGCCAAGAGAGCAAAGAAGGGCTTGGTCAGGGCAGGCACAGCTGTGATAAAGCTTCAGGCAAGCTGGCTGCGCCTTTGCTCCAGCCATTCTTGGCTGGTCATGTGCCCAGACCCAGCCCTCTGGAAGGGCCAGGCTGGTTCTCTGGGCCTGGTCAGGAGGCTAAGGGGAGAGCAGGAAGCCAGAGACTCATTTTCACTAGAATTTGACCTAAAGCAGGATTGGAAGGGAAGAAAAGAATTTGAACAAAAGTACAGGCAGGAAGGAGCTGTTAACGAGCCTTTCTTTCTCTTTAGGGACAGAGCAGAGCATAGCAGGGTGCAGCTTCCAGCTCTCCTCAGAGCGGCTCTCCTCAGAGCAGCTCTCTGAGGTAGCTGCAGTCTCTGGCCGCCGCCTGCTCATGCTCGCTCTCTTTTTTCTCTCTCTTCTTTCTGAGCTCTCTCTATTATGGGGACTTGCTCCAGCTCTTTCTCTCTCTTCTGTCTCTCCTTTTGTTCTCTCTTTGTCTATTTATCACACTGTGAAGGTTGAAAGAGATGTTATTAATCTGGGAGAATGAAGGCAGGATTAGTGGTATGAATCGGATTTTGAGAGGTGTAATGATAGAAAGACTCGCTCGGCTGGCGGCCTGCGTGAGCTTGATAAATGGGGAGCACTCCAGACTGACTCTCGCCTTCCTTCGCGCTGTGCGCCCTGCCCGCTGGGGCGTGCCGCGCTCTCAGATCTGCCAGCCGGCCCACCCGCTCCTACCTGAACCGGAGCAAAAAGCCAAGGGTAAAGCAGACACAAATATCTCCCATTGCACTTGGAGACATCATTGCTTTTAGCACCCTTTTCAAGTGACAGCAGGAAGGGACCTAGACTTAAGACTGGAGCAGCATCAACCTACTTCTGGGGCCTGTGTAGCGCTTTTGTTCTGTTTCTGAAATGGCTGTCATAGGTCAGGGAGACCCTAGACCAACCAAGTGAAAATACCAGGTTCTATGTGATACTGAGTAACTTAAAGTGCTGTAGGGGTATTGGGTGGGTCAGTCAAGGAGGGAGATGGAAAAAGGGGAAGAGCTCACAAAGTGAAGCAAGGATCAGGAAGAAACCTAGGAAATTCAGAAATCAAGTCCTTCATTTCCAGTGAGGAAACAGATTTGAGGCATTGCCATTTCCTGAAGTGATTTTTCTATTCATGCCCCCCATCCCCAGCCCTGCTTTTTAAAATGGTACTAGGTTCAAACCCAGGACTTTATGTATGCTAGCTACGTGCTTTGCCACTGAGTTACCTCCCCAGCCTTATGCATGTCAGAGTCTTGCTTTGTTGTTTAGACTTGCCTCCAATTAGTGATCCTTCAACTTTAGCTTCCTAAGTAGCTGGGATCACAGGAGGTTCTAAAGGTACTGTCAACCACCCTGGGACTATACAGTGAATCTCTCTCCTCCTCCTCCCTTCTCTGGCTTACACAGCATGGTCACATGCTTTCAGTCTTTCACTTTGTCACCAGATCCCAGCTTAGGTGCGGTGCTACTAGATCTCTAACCTCTTCCCAGAGTCCCCTCACAGACCTGCCAAGCTCAGTCTGCAGTCTGTGTGGGGTATACTGTCCGAATCTACACCTACTGCTTGTGTGGCAAGGCAAGCACCAGGAAGCAGCACACCCAGTGTTGGGCTCCAGAGACTGAGCACTGTCCTCCTTTATATCCTTACTGTGGTTTTCTCTCCTCACTTGTTACCATGGTTTTTGGATACTTCTTGGTTTCTGTTTCTGTGTCCCTCATACAACCTAAGTTTTGTGAGGACAAGGTCAACATGTGATTCCATTTGAGTTGCTAGGGTCTGGCAGTTCTTCAGAGACTGTATGAATATTCAGAGTGCATGCTCAGGCAGTTTCTTCCTCTTCTTCTTCGTCCCCAAATGTCTTGATTCTGTATTAGTTTAGGAATGGGAGAAATAGATATACAAAGCAGCTTAACATTTAATATTGGTGGAACATTCCCAGAGTGCATAGTGTGATAGTGGGAGGCCATTAGTGGCCTTAGGAAGGGGTACAAAGCCCTTATCGTGTTTTCTGAGGCTATGCTTGGGTTGTATCCCTGTGTCCTCATCAACCACATTTCACACTTGCATTCTGTGCTACAAGCATGACACTGGCCTTGATTTGATTCCTTCTAGGTGCTGGGGCATGCTTTGCTGCTAAGGTTTTAGTATACCCACAAATACTACACCCTACCAATTAGTTTCTGCTTACCTTTCTTCAAGGAAGTATTTCTCAATTAGATCTCTTCTGTTAAAACAACTTACATTTCTTCTTTGAGCTCTTATTACAGCTGCAATTTAATTAGCATTTATGCTCCTTTCTCTAGTAGACTGCAAGCTCTGAGGACAGCACTGTCTTTGTTGCTATGTGCACACATATAGCCTAGCAAGTAATAGGCTTTCAGTAGATGTTGTGAACTAGTCACTGTGATTCCAAAGCTCAGAGCCTTCCATTCTAGTACACCTGGGTAGACAGAGGGGTGACTGATTTGGCAAAGGGAGATGCAGGGACTAGGATGGTGAATGGGCTCCAGAGATAAGGTTCTTTGGGCCCTAAACTCTTAGAAATCTCTCAGCCTTTTTTTTTGTGGGGAGGGGGCACGGGGCATGTGTGCTTTGTTTGACTACATGGGCTTTTACTTTTCCTCAGTGATCTGAGCTGCCTTGAGTTTCATCCGACACTTAGCTGCTTTCTTAGGACTTTCTTGTCTTAGCTTAGACTAACTGAAGTTCTTGACTGTGTGGCATCCTATCTAGCTAGTATGTCTCACTGAAGGACATGTGGATCCTTCTCAGTGATCTCTCTCCAGGCTTCAATGTCTTCCTTAGAGCTCTTAGAGGATGTTGACCCTTGCTACATTATTTTGTGAGTGTGTTTACATGTCTCTCTTAGCTCAAGGCTCTTTGGGGGTACTATCTCTAAATCTTTGTGTATCCAGGCAGGGCTTGGCACAGGGTATTTTCCCAAAAACTGTGTGCTACATGAACAATCCAGGTAAGAGGGAGGGTCTAGGATGAGTATTTTGAGCATCCTCCTCCATTTTCCTGGAAGAAAGAGGTGTGTGTGTACTGTGTGCAAAAATACACATACCTTTGTATGTGAAGGGTGAGCAGATGGTGGTGTCATGTGCTCAATAAAGGATTATATTTTAATTTGGAAAGCACTTTGGAAACTTAAAGTGCTTTGCTTAAGTGCTGACTACTATTAGTGTCTCCTTTTTATTAGGAAAAAGGACATGATTTTTGTCTTTTATCTTTAGGCTTGTCCAACTTCTGAGAGTCAAACTTAGCAAAATGCCTGCCCCTCACTGAGGACTAGTTACATGCCAGGTTCAAAGCTTTGGACTTGAAACACAGAATTCTGCTTTTCAGACTGGTTCTGACACCCCTTAGAGAATTAGCCCTAACACCTCAGTATCAGGAAGGGGGTGAGAAAAGACAGGGTCATTTGACATAGTTCAAGCATAGTCCGCAGCCTCTTCTCTCTCCACTAGGCCTGGGTGGGGGTATAATAACTTTTTCACTGTTTGGGGGATAGGGGAACAACCTGATGGTCATCAAAAACCCACATGTCATGTGACATGAAGGGCCAGGAGAGAGAGAAAACTGGGAGGAATGGTCCCAGGAAAAGTTGGGTTTGTTCTATCATCAGGGCAGATGGGACCAAAGGACAGACATGACAGTGCTGGACTGGTGATGTGAGAGCTTTCAGTGACCAGGTCAAAGGGAGGCAATCTATGTAGCAGTAGGAGGAGGAACTGTGGTGTGGGAGGTAGGGACTTGCCCTGTGCCTTACCAAGCACCTGAGGGCCTTGCTGGTTGGAAGGAAAGGTAATGTCTCTCCCATGGCAATGATTTGGCACTTCAGTGGCAGGAAGTCCAGAAGGCCCAGCTGAGCTGTATGGTTGGACTTTTCTGTGTGACCTCTGACCTGGGCTTTTCCTGAGACATCCTGGTCTAAATCTGGACTATCACTGTCAGCCCTGGATGCTGAGGGTTCTGCCTGTGACTGAGGCACAAGGAGGTAAAGGCTTTGGCCCAGCTTGCTAGGGCCCTCTAGTCCCCATCTCCTAATCTGGTCCTAATCTGGGGGGGGGGAGCTAGGGTGGGGGTAGAGGGCATACTACATTGAGCCTATGCCTTAACTGAATTTCCATACCTCCTGTTGTTAATTATAGAGATGTAATAATGCGATTAGTGCACGATTAAAAAAAATCCCTGATATGATTACCATGGATTTAATATCACATGATATATCATTATATTGTTATGCAGTGACAGATGTAATTGAAATACACTTATTGGAGCCGGGGGTGGTGTTTCATTCAATCCCCAGCACCCCGGGGAGGAAAAGACTGGCTAAAAAGAAAGCACTGGAAGAGAAAATTGTAACGAAAACAAAGAAAACTCACAATGTAGCTCTCACTCTGGGCAGGCTCAGTCTGATCCGCTGCCTTAGACTGTAACAGTGCACATACAGCTCCAGACAGGCTAGCCTGGGGCCCTTATCTCAGGAGCTTCTTATCTTGTTCTCTTCAAGAAACCTAAGTGTCCCCAATTCCCCTCTGACTCAGCAGTCAAACCAAGAGATCTGAGAACAGGAAGATTATTCCACCTGAAAATACTCAAGACCCTAATGGGATCAAGCTGAGCTGGCAGCTGTCCTCCATCCTGGGACCCTAGTGCCTGAAGCTGTGGCACAACCCCTGCCTTGGCTGTGGTGGTGGTCCAGCACTGTCCTGTTGTAGGCAGTGAACAGTCAGGTTAAGTACACAGAGAAGATCATTGTCCCACAGGTTCTGTTGATAGAGACAGAAGCCACTCTAGAGCCCTGAAGTGTGTTGGTTGCCAGAAAGCATAGTTCACACAGCAAAGCTCCCAGCTGGGTTTGGGAAGGATGGGCTCATGTCACCTGATACTAGGGCTCATCTTTTTACGTCTGTAGGTATCCTGGCCAAGCCTCTGCTGGGTCTGAGGAATGTGGTGGGAGTCCCCATATGCTTAAGAGTTCAGAAAAGGAGAAGGGGGGTAGCTTTTTTACAGGCTGCAAAGGGCCCAGCTCCAAAAATGGCCACGGAAGAGTCATAGCTCTGAAAACCAGGCCTTGTACTTGGCAGAAATCTACCCAAAGAAATGTCTTTCCTTCTCCCCTCAGTTCTCTCTCTTTCCTTCCGGGGAGGTCATCCAGAGAAAGAGTACAGCTCCCTGTCCTGAGGAATCTTCAGCAGATTTGTCAACAAATCTAATGTGCAGTTCAGATGACAAGTGAATTCAGAGGCAAGATGAATTAGGAAAGACTTTAAAGAGAGTTATTTGTGAGTTGAGTGTTAGAACAGGAGTATGTGTCCAAAGGGAAGAAAAATTGGGCAAATGCAGAGGGCACTCTGTGCAGATTGAAGGGATTCCTCAGGTAAACTTGCAATGAGAAACAACAGGACTTGATGGCAATAAGGCAGAGGATGGAATCCAGGTCAACTCCCACATTTCTGACGTAGCAGGCCAGCTTGATGGAGCCTACACTGGGATCTGGAAACCCAGAAGGAGCAGCTTGAAAGGAGATGTTGAGATGCATTCTAAACATACTGAGATGAAATCAAGGTAGAAATGCTGAGTGGACACTAGAATATATATATATATTCCATATATATATACACACATATGGCAACTCAAGTGGCAGTAAGAAATATAGACTTGGAAAGTAGACAGGTTGAAGACAAGGGAGCTGAGAAAAAAAAATCATTGAAGGAGAGTACTAGTAAGTAGGAAAATTAGGAAAAGAGAATACAGAGTATGTGTGTCACACATTCAATGGCCAATGCAGAGGAGACTGTTCAGTAGCTTGTGAAGGAACATGACAGAGCTAAGGAACCTAAAGGAGTCAAATGTCAAGAAAACTTTGGTTTAAAGGACTTCAAAGATGGAGTAGGCTATTAGAGTGGTGAAGACAGGTAAGAGCCTGAAACTGGCCATAGAGGAGGAGGGCAGCATGGCAGGGATGGAAGCCATTATAGGGAATTAAGGAAAGGTGAAAGAGGTAGCAGAGGTGAAAGGAAATCATTTTGAAAAGTTTGATAACAGAACAGGTTGTAGATGGATAGGAATGTGGAAGGATCATAGGACTTTTTAAAAATCTAAAACTTGGGGGCTGGGAAGTGGCCCAGCAATTAAAGGCATTTGCTTGCCAAGCCTGCAGGTAAGGGTAAAGCCAGATATACAAAGTGACACATGCATCTGGAGTTCATTTGCAGTGGCAAGAGGCCATTTTCTCTCTCTCTCTCTCTCTCTCTCTCTCTCTCTCTCTCTCTCTCTCTCTCTCCTTTCTCTCTGTCCATCTCACTCTCTCCTTCTGCCTGCTTGCAAATAATATTTTTTTAAACTCCAAAACTTGAGCCGGGTGTGGTTGCACACACCTTTAATCTCAGCACTTGGGAGGCAGAGGTAGGAGGATCTCCATGAGTTCTAGGCCAGCCTGGGCTATAGAGTGAATTCCAGGTCAGTCTCAACCTGATTCAACCCCCCCCCAAAAAAAATCCAAAAATTATATAAGGAGGAAGATATCATTTAAAACACTTTACAATAATTCATTCAATCCTCATATCTAGTAATGTGTTATCCTCATTTCAAAGAGGAACTTGAGATTCAGGGACTTTCTATAAATATGGCAAGGACTTGAGCATATGCTTCAGTGCAGAAGGCAAGGGGCCAACACATTCAGGATTTAGAAAGAAAAGAAAGGAGCAATGGCCTAAGGAGGTGGGAAGGAGTGAGTGACATGAAAGCTCAAATATGGGATTGGCCACAGACAAGAAATGAGGTGTCCCTCTGTTAGAAAAGGGGAGGTGACAAGCAAGTGAGGGGGACACAGGTACTATAGCATGCACTTGAAAGAATTCTGCCTGGTGGCTCTCATTGTGTTTGTGAAAATAGGCAGGTAATAGGATTGTTGGATGCTATTGAGGGGTGCCAGGGTTGTGGGTTTTTTTTTTTTTTGAGGTAGGGTCTAACTCTAGCCCAGGAATTCACTGTGTACTCACAGCAATCCTCCTACCCCTGCCTCCTGATTGCTGGGATTAAAGGTATGTGCCACCACTCCTGGCTCAGGGTTGTGATCTTGTATCTGAAGTGACCATTTTCTACAGACTTTCTGTCATCACCTAGTTCAAGGGCAAGTGTGACAAAACAGTGTTGTGATTGGACATTTTCAGGGAAGGTATATAAGACAAGTGGGTAGGAAAGTTTAGGATTGAGAAATGGATAGTTGAAGTACTAGAGTCAAGGGTCCAGGATTGAGACCATAAGGAATGGACAAACTAGTAGAAAAAGCAAGAGTAGAGGGAGAGAGCTTACATAAACTGACTTGGGTCAGGGGGAAAGCAGTTTTAGGTGATGACAAGGCCCAGGGTATGGCCCTGGGGAAATACAGCAGGAGAATAGGTTGGAGAGCTCATTAATGAAGGTCATTAATGAGCACCAGGAACAAAGAAATTGAGAGACAAGTTTTCTCCTCTGGGTTATTCTGGAGGTACTGAGAGTGATGCCAATTTTGAATGAACTCCTAGAGGGAGAGAAAAAGTCTGGAAACAATGGAAAAAATTTTAAAAAATTTTATATATGAATTTGCAAGAAGAGAGAGAATGGGTGCATGATGGCCTTAGGCCACTGCAAACCAACTCTAGACACAAGCACCACTTTGTACATCTGACTTTATGTGGGTACTGGGGAATTGAACCTGGGTTGTTAGGCATTGCAGGCAAGCACCTTAACCACTGAGCAATTTCCAACCCCAGAAAAATCTCCAGTGTATATCCAGATGTGAGTCTGTACTAGATTTCCAGTTGCTATTACTGCACCACTAATCATCCCCAGTTAGTGAGTCCAACAACAAATACTTTGTTCGCTCTCATGGTTTCTGTGAGACACAAATTCAGAAGAGTTCAGTTTTGTGAGAGCACAGGCTCTCATGTGCTATAATCTAGCAGTCACTGGACCTGACACATGGTGTGGTTGGGTATCTCTCTCCTCATCCAGTCTTGTGGCTTTGCTCAGTTATTTCAGGCTTCTTCACATTATGGCTGCCCCAGGGCCAGGGCCTGTATTCCCATAATCAAGGTGGAAAATACCTAAGCACTTCTTCAGTAGTAGCCTTGAAGTCACATTACTGTGTTGAAATAGTCACCAAACCTTCCCTGCTTCTAGAATGGGGGGAACACAAGATTCTATTTATTTATTTATTTATTTATTTATTTATTTATTTATTTATTTATTTATTTTTGAGGTAGGATCTCACTCTAGCCGAGGCTTACCTGGCACTCTGTAGTCTCAGGCTGGCTTTGAACTCACAGTGATCCTCTTACCTTTGCTTCCTGAGTGCTGGGATTAAAGATGTACACCACCACTTTGGCAAGATTTCCTCTTTTGATGACAGAATGGAAGACTGTGTTGCTGCCATGGCTGGAACACACTGTCTGCTACAGTTGGTGTTGGCTTGAACCTGTAAAAGGGAGAGGGAGCAGTGTTCTCAAAGGAAGTGTGTATTTTAGGTGATGGCACCAAAGTATCTGGAGGTGGCAGTGGGAGGAGGGTTCCTGGGTGAGTGCAGATATACCTGGAGAAAGTACTTTTGTCTTTTATTTTTATTTTTTATTTTTTTGGTTTCTCAAGGTAGGACCTCACTCTAGCCCAGGCTGACCTGGAATTCACCATGAGTAGTCTCAGGATGGCTTCAAACTCACAAAAATCCTCCTACCTCTGCCTCCTGAATGCTGGGATTAAAGGTGTACATCACCATGCCAGCTGTCATTCGTTTTGTAGTACAGAAAATTGAGGCTCAGAGAAGTTTAATAACTCACTCAAAGCTATGGTACTCATAACTGGCAGAACTGAGTCAAATGCAGATTTGTCTCACACCTGAGCCCTGAACATAGTACCATCCTGCAAAGGCAAGAGCTGCTGGGTATGTCCTAAGAATGCATGACATGCCCCATCCCTGTTAACCTGTGGCCTGGGCACTCAGACCACTGGCCGTAAAGTGTTGGTCAGAGCCAGAGATGTAGAACACCTGTCTAGCATGCACAGGCTCAAGTTTGATCCCCTTCCCCTCAAAAAAGTGTTGATCAGTTAGGTAATGTGTACATCTCTCAAACTTTCTATCCCCCACCCAGATAATAAGAATTTACTCTCTACTGGGTATTAGGGGAATAGCAAGTGTTTGGAGTTGGTTCCAGGCCTTGGAAAATAGCCCATCAGTCTTAGGTCTGCAGGGTGACAAGTCATCCAGAGGTGTGACTAAAGGCCTGCTGCTTCCTACTTCATGGGAAGACCCAGGTATGCTTGTTGCTGCCAAGGTGGGGGCTCCGGGTTTTCTTGAAGTTCCAGAGTAGTCTGCAGTCTGAGCTGGGTTTTAGCCTTCTACCCATGCCCTACTCCTACCCATGTCCACCGCTTCTCAAAGATGTGATAGGTACTGTATGGGTGGGCAGAGATACCAGGGCAGCTGTTGATGCCTCTTCTTTCCTCTTTAAAGGATCTGCTGCTGCTGCTGTTGAGGGCTACTTCATCTATTAAACCCAATACACTTGTCGCAGCTGCTAAGCCCCCGTAAGCCGCCGGGCGCCGTGTTTGTGATGGGACTGACAGTGCATGGAGGAGGCTGATTATACACGATTCCATTTCGCGGGCCCAGCAATGTAATTTCACAGGGCGATCAGCGTTTGCATGTAATAGCAGGCTGTGCTGAGGTGTCAGAATATTAAAGGCGCTAATGGCAAAGCTCCCTGTTACACAGGGGGCCACCCGCCGCGCCTACAGCAAGGCTGTGCGGCAGGCCCGTCGCAGATGGCTGGCCACTAAGCTAATGGGGCAGCAGCCAAGGCGGGCAGAGCCACAAGAGGGGAAAGCCAGCCGGGAGCAGCTCGGCACCTGCTTCCCGGCGCATGGAAATTACAGCAGCCCAAGGGAAAGGAAGTGTTCATGCCTGCCTGACACTGGGAAGGGTGGGTGGGTTGGCTCAGTAGACTCAACATCTTTCAACCCAACTCCACCTGTCCTCATGGCTCGGCATGAGTATCTGCTCTAGACCAACTCCTCAGTCAATTCCTCCATTGGCCGGGAGTCTAGCACTTAGGTACTAACTGCATAGCTGAGCAGGTAGGCCTTGATGGCTGAGAGGTGCCATGGAGAAGTGGTACCTACAGAACTAGGAGACAGCTCTGGGAAAGGGCTCCAGCACAAGGTCTTGGAGTGAGATCTTAACATGGATTCTTGCCCCACACTGATGAAGACTGGGAAGCATCTGGGCCTGTAGGCTGGCAGGAGAAAGGAAGGGAGCAAGGAGGAGGAGCAGGTGGAGTGAGGAGGCAGACCCAAGGCTCCTTGATGTTCCTGCCATTTTCCTTTATCCTGTTGTGTCTCCTACCTGGAGTCTTGTGCTCCTTTATTGGCTGTGCTCTACTTTGGCCCTCTAATACCACTTCCTTCAGGAGGCTTTCCTAGCTTCCTCCAACCCCACACGGGCCTGCTTATCTTTGTTGACCCCTGTGGGTAACTTAAAGGGCTCAGCCTCCTTCTTGCTCTTGCTTTGATTGAGTCCCTGGGTGTTATCCTTGACTTCCCAGCCAGAATCCTTGCCATAACGCACAACACCTTGCCCTGAAATGGGCTCCCAGAAAGGCTCTGCTAGGATTTGTATGCAGATAGAACCTCTTATGGAAGATGTCTGGAAAGAACAAGGGATGACAGAATGACCTGAGGAAGAGTCTGAGGCAGGTAGTGGAGGATGAGCATCTATGTACTTAGGTTATTCCATGGTACATATAACTTGGGGTATAGATAGGGGCCTTGAGAAATGAGTACTAGGAGCCGGGCGTGGTGGTGCACGCCTTTAATCCCAGCACTAGGGAGGCAGAGGTAGGAGGATTGCTGTGAGTTCAAGGCCACCCTGAGACTACATAGTGAATTTCAGGTCAGCCTGGACTAGAGCGAGACCCTACCTCGAAAAACCAAAAAGAAATGAGTACTAGGGGTGGTGGGTGTGGGTGCACATGTAAGAAAGGCAGCAGATATGAGGTTCAGACTATACAGTGAGAGCAACACTGGTTGCTGTAGCACCCTCTCTGTTGCTGGGTGGCTCTGTTGCTGGGTGGCTGTCTGCAACTGCTGACTATGCCTGTGAGGCTGGTGGTCATGTCCGAAGGTTAAGCTCTACAGGAGGATGTGTCAGTACGTAGGGGAAATGTGGCATGGTTCTCAGCAGGGGAAGCAGGAGGAGATCCCAGGCTGAAGGAGAGCAGTTTTAATTAACCGTTTTTAATATCATTTTGGACGTTGGCTGGTATGTGAAGGCCCCGCTGGAAGCAGCATTTGTAAAAATTAAATCCCTCTTATTAGTAGCTTGGCAGACCCATGTGCACATACTACCCCTCCTCCCGCCCCGTACCCCCCTGAGGAAGTGCTGGATGAGGCCATGTCATGGCAGCAATTGGTTATCTGGGAATATGAAACTGTGCAGCATGACACCACGGTCACAGTGGAGACGCCAATTCATCTCACCCTCGCTCTGACAAGCTACACTGCCCTTCCTGAAAGGCATCCGTCAGGCAGGACCAGGCTGCACCTTGCTTGGTACTTCTGCTTAGCCTTCCTTGATCCAGCCTGGCCCTCCTGTGCTCTTCTACCCTCCATTCTCCTTCCACAGGTACCAGGCTGGGGAAGATCTGGGGGAGTCATAATTACAATAATAATCTAATCACAGTGCTGCATAGGGGCAAGCGGCTAATGTTATCTGAAGTGGTCTTCCCGCTTAGCTGTGATAAGACTCAGGATGACGTGCAGATAACGTTGAGCTGCCCTGTCCCCGAGCTGCAAGCAGAGCTGAGGGGCTTCAGCAGCCCTGCTGCCCGCCCGCTGCTCTAAGCCGGGAAGCGGCAGCACCTGCTAATGCAAGTGTTTAATATTTGATGGGCTGGGATAAAGCAGGATCACCTTCGAATTGAATTGAGTGTCAGCCGAGAATCTATTACTGAAATTCGGGTGTGATTTGACAGCAAAGTAGACGATGTTATTCTTCACTAGTTACTGCAATCTTCTCCTCGACATCACTTAAATATTTTTTTCTTTGCTTGAGTAAACACACATTATCCTTCTTTTTCTCCCCTTCCTTCCTTTTTTCCTTTTTTGAGAGGAAAAAAAACCTATCCAGCTCACCTTCTCCAGGCTGATAGAGTAGATTGTTATTTCTTTATTTGTCCTATTAAATGGAATTTCTGATCGTTTAATCCGGCCTTTGTAAGTGATTTTAAAGTACTTGAAAGGCAGCCGCCACTGCTCTGGCCCGCTGCACTTCAGCCTCAGCCGGCCACGCTCAGCAGCTCCTCCAGCTATGCCCCGCCCACTGACTATATTCCCTTGCTGTGTGTCCTGGCTCTGCCAGCATGCTCCCCACTGTCCTTGAGTCCCACGCTCACCTCCCCCCCACCCGCCACCATGTGTGAGGACTGCTGGGGCCTGGAAGAAGGCAGAAAAAGGCTGGCTAGGAAGTTGAGCTATGGCAGGTTGCTCTGTGGTCAAGGAAAATGGCTTTGGGAGATGCTGAGTTTTAAATACATTAGCTCCTAGTCTCCTAGTTAGTGCCCATGGGCTGGAGGGCCAATTCCTGTAGCTGAGAAGGAAAGAAATGGGCCCTCTGCCTAGCCCCTGGACCCTCTCCCAAACAGTATCCTGCTGTAGTTCTCTGTATGAGGACCTCCTGGGCCTAGCAATGGGGAAGGAGTGCAGGAGGGCCACAGTACAGCAACTATTTAAGCATGGCTGGAAGTCACTTTGGTTCTGTCACTGGACCTACCATCAAATTTCTGGGAAATCACCCAGGTTTCATCCCCACAACCTCTATCCTACATGCTATCACCTTCCTGCCATTGGAATAAGGGCAGCCTAGTGTTTAGTGACTTCTGAAATGAAGGCATGTGTAGTGCTTAACTAGCCACCAGACCATTAGCAGGCTAAACAGCCACATTATAGAGATCTAATCCATGAAAGTCACCTCTTCTGGGCCTCAGTTTCCTCATCTGTGACACCAGGCCAGTCATGCCAAGAAGGGACGGTGATGTCCACAGATGGAAGTGGTGTAAAGGGAATGGTGGAGGCACAACGGAGTGCTAGGGGCCTGAGCAGATCGATGCCCCCAGCACTTCTGTCCCCAACCCCAGGAAAACAATTAAGTACAGATCGATGGGCGGCCGCTTTGAATATGCATAAGTGAGCACTTGACCTTCAACGGAGCATCTGCTCCCCCACCATCCACACACACATTCTCTATTTTTCTCTCTCTTTCTTTCTCACCGGCAGCACAGCATGTACTCACCTCACAGCTGCCTGAGTTGACCAGGTGACCTTACTCCCTTCATTGAGCTCCCACACAGCACTCAGAACCTTCCACAGCCTTGTTTGCTCAGAGTCAAAAGCATCTTGACTACAGGCATGCTGTTGGACAGTTCTCATTTCATTATTCTTGTCTGTAGAGTGAAATTTGGATACACTGATATCCAAGGTTCTTCCTGAGGCCAGTCTTTGTGAGCAGCAATATGGGGGAGCCAGCTCTGAATGCTCTAGGATGATGGGAATCTATGGGGAATGCATGGTGAAGGGGTTGACTCGTCATAAAAAAGATCACTTAGCAAATGTGAACTCTCAAGAGAGGAACCCTGGTGAAGACATCCAGAAAAGATGGGGGAATGTTCAGGAGAAAGGAGATTCTGAAGAAGGAAGGGGTTTTCTGGTGGGGAGGAGGAGCCTTAGTGAAAAGGGAACCCAATGAGGGGACTCTCATGAGGTGGCATTATACAACTAAGTCCTTGGGGAAAGAAAAATAGAGGGCTGGGGGAGAGTTGGTGAAGAGGGATGGTTTAGGGGTCAGGGCCTCTGTTAACAACTCTTGCCTCCTGTCTTCCAGGCTTACAGCTTCGCCATGGGCTGCTGGCCCAAGAATGGACTACTAGACATGAACAAGGGCCTCAGCCTGCAACACATAGGCCGGCCCCACAGCGGCATTGGTCAGTCCCTCCACAAATCCCCCTGGCAACTCGGTCAGCCCCCTGCCTGCACTCCCTAGTTCCCTGGCACATGGGGTTGCCATAGTTTGTTCAGTACCCCTACCCTATGAAGGACTCTCTCCATTAGGTGGGAAAGGAGGGAAGGGTGGGTAGAGTGAGGGGATTATGGGCCCAGACAGACTATTGGAAAGGACCTCTCTAAATATCCTTTTAGGGGGCTGGGATCTGGGCTTTGGGTGAGTCACAGGTGGCATTGAATTTAAGCCAAGATTCCCTACCCCCACTGCCTGCATCCCTAGTGAGCAGTGTCTTCAGGGATGTGGGCACATGTCAGCTTACCCACCCCCCGTAGAGCTGGAGGAGGCTGTTTAATATTGTTTCAAGTCTGTGGCCACTAAACTGGACGATCAATGGGAGTTAAGGAGATGAATTATTTAAACCTCACCAGCTTTTAATTAGTCGAGGTCCTTCTGACCGATGGCTTCGTCCACAGGGTATTGACTCCCCCGAAGGAGCAGCAGCCTTCATTGAACAGTGCCTGAGTTGGGAGGGGACACTTGGGGTACCAGGTGGGGTATACCCTCAGGGGGATTCCTGCTTGGGGAAAAGTGGACTGGCTGTAATTCCAGGGACTTAGAGGCTCTGTGAACTTCTGATTATCAGTATGAATGTATTTCTGTGTATCACTGTGTGTGACGCCCTGTCTGTATGTCTCTGTGTGTCTGTGTATAGTATGTCCATCATTGTACATACCTGTTAGAGGGGTGTGTGTTCCTAAGAACACATCTGTATTTTTCTGAGGGCATATATCTGATTATGGAAGCAACCACCAGTCTGCATGTCAAAAGAATGTCTGTCTCTGTGTATCTTATTGTGTGTGCATATGAATACATATGAATGCAAATGTTTTCAAGGGGCTCACTTGACCTGCCATAGACTTTGTTCCAGTCTGGGAGGAGCCAGGAGATTCCTGGATAGTGCTATGACAAATGCTATGTCAAACCCTGATTACTTTTGACAAGGTATCATTGGTGGGGGCTGGAGAGAGACACCAGAAAGATAGAAAGTACCAGCCACCTGCCATAGACTGACCCTTTTACATAAGCTATTCCAAATCCATTGGTGCCTAGTGGGTGCTGAGCATGCTGAGGAGAGGTTCTCCGAGAGCCTGGGAGAAGACTGAGATTGAAATGGATGCTTGCCAGCCAGGACGCTCAAAGCTGTGGTAGAAACACCTGGATTGCTGGCTTTGGAGAGGTTTTTCCTGTTGTCAGTTGCTAAAGTAGCTTCTACTTTACCTACATTTCACTGACTCCTGAGAAGTCCCATATCATTGTGATGTTCCTTCCCATAGAAGCTTTTCCACACTACGTAGGGGAAGAAGAAGAGACCACTTGAGTTGGGATCCTTGAAGAATCAATAATAGTTTGCTAGGCAGAAAAATGGCAGAGGGGTAATCTAGGTGAGGTGATGTATGAATGTATATACACAGGCATCAGCATATTGAGAGGGCAAGGTTAGATATCTGCAAGTAGTCTCATAAGACAGGTAGAGAGTTAGGTTAGGGCTGGGTGTGATCCCAGTGCTTTGAAGCAGAAGGTAGGAGCAATGTGAGTTTGAGTCCAGCCTGAGACTGCATAGTGAATTCCAGGTCAGCCTGGGCTAGAGTGAGACCCTACCTCAAAAACCCAAAACAAACAAGAAAGCTAGGTTAGGGAACTGCTAGAAAATAAATAAGAGAGACATGAATGCCTGATTAAAAAGTGTGATAAGTGTGATTCTTCACACATACAACCACCAACTCCCCCCCCCACCCCCCAAGCACTGAGGTTTAGAGGAGACCTAGAGAGTTTTTGTGAGTGAAAGAATGTCATCAGATCTGATTCTGAATCAGGAGACCACCGGTGCTGCACAAAACTAGTTCTTAGTAGATACTCAGAACTTATATGTGGGTGAGTAAAAGGCTGGGTAAGTAAATGGATCCATGGAAGAGTGATGGGAAGGGAGACTGGAGAGATAGGGTCAAAGAATGAAAAGATTTGCGTTGGTTCAGGGAGGTGAGCTGTCAGCAATGGAGTCTTCGGGTGGGTGAAGCCAAAGGATTGGGATGGGTGTCCCTCGCAGCCTTGAGCTGGATGATCTGCTTCTGTGTGTCTGTGAAGAGAAACAGCTCTCTACCCACTCTGTTGCCGCTTGAGGCTCAGTGGTGTTCCCTTTGTCTGTTCACCCTTGTTGACCTGAGTTAGGACCTCCGAGTCGTCCTCTCATTTAGAAAGTTTCCCCTGTGGTCCAGAGGAGTAGCCCAGGGCTCCAAGTGATAGGAAGCCAGAGGAAGCTAAGGCTCTGTAACCTCAGGTGAGGGGCAGCACTGCCAGCCTCATGGAGCTGTTGGAAGGTCCAGTAAGCAACTTGTATCAGGGCTTATGCAGTGTCTGGTCCACAGTTCATGCTCAGGGAGTCTCCTTTCTGTGTCCCTGTCAACGCCAGACGCCTCCAGTGCACTGGCAGTTTTGGGTCCTTAGTCTGTGCAATCTGAATGAAGAGGACTGCCCTGCCAGCTCCTGGCTAGCTAAGGTGTGGGCGAGGGTGCTCGGAAGGGAGGGAGGATACAGGGCATTAATTGGGCTGGGAGAGGCAGGGAGGGGAGGCGTGGGTTTTGAGCAGTGAGGTTAATGGCCCTCGCGCCAAAGAGACAGCTTTAATGAGCTTCAGCTGGCGGTGCCCCTAGTTACTGTGCGTGCTAAAAGGGTCACGCTGTAAGAGTTTGATGTGGACTGCTTCCCAGCCCTGGGGTCAGAGGTCAGCTCCTGTCACTGGCCACTCAGGCTGGTCCTCAGTGACATAGTGCTAATTAACTGTGTGAGGAGCTGCCAGCCTGGAGTGGGGAGTGGTGTGTATATTGGTGTGGCGGGGGGGGGGGGTGGACCAGGAGACAACATTGGGTGATGTTGGGCAAGGAGGGCTCTGCAGATCCCACTGCTTAGCCTCTCTGGGGTCTGATTGGTTCTCCCACAATGTCATGGGGATATGACATTGGTGTTGTACAGGCGCTGAGGGAGCAAGGAGGCCATTTGGCATAAGAGTCAGGGCAACAGGTGTAGGGCATGGAGATAGGGCTGTGGTGGGAAAAGGTCAACCAGGACAGTTGTGCATCTGAGGTTTTTAGGGAAGGGGAGGGACTTGCTCAGAGCTGTACTTCAGTCAGAAGGATCTGCTACTATGTTCAGGAGGGTGTGAGGACAGGGAGGTCAAAAGAAGGGCACCATAAGGTAAGCAAGGGGTGGTGGATGGCTCTGAGTGAGAGCAGCACTGTGAGAAGAGGCAGGAGATCAGTTAAACTTTCAGTCATTAAGTGCTTATCTTACACCTACTGTGTCAGGGGCTAGAAGCGAATTGGTACAGATGATGCATTGCCCTGTCTCCACAGAGCTCATAGGTAAAATTGTGAGCTTGGCACTGGGTACTGAGGGAGGTGACAGTTTAGAGCTGGCTAAGGAACGTCTGGAGGTAATGGAGCACTGAGCAGAAAGGTTGTGGGAATCTTTTTTAAAAAAATATTTTATTTATTTATTTGCAAGCAGAGAGATACATATGAAGAGACAGAGAGAGACAGAAAGTATGGGCACACCATGGCAACCGCTGCAAATGAACTCCAGATGTGTGTGCCACCCTGTGCATCTGGCTTACATGGGTACTAGGGAATTGAACCAGGGTTCTTAGGCACTGGAGGCAAGTGTCTTAACCACTGAGCAATCTCTCCAGCCCAGTTGTGGGAATCTTATGAGCATGATATCTTAAAGAAAGAACCGGGCGTGGTGGCGCACGCCTTTAATCCCAGCACTCGGGAGGCAGAGGTTGGAGGATTGCCGAGAGTTCAAGGCCCTGAGACTACATAGTGAATTCCAGGTCAGCCTTGGCTAGAGGGAAACCCTACCTCGAAAAACCAAAATAAATAAATAAATAAATAAATAAATAAGAAAGGACACTTCCTTCTGAGGTTTGGATTTGGCCTAGGAAGCCTGGTACATACGGTGGGGCTGGAATGGGCCTTGCTTGAGGAGGATCTGCCTGGCTATGTCAGCATCCTCAATTTGAGCCCCATCTCAGGCAGGGAAGCCTTCACAGCTAAGTGTTCATCTTTGATTCATCAAAAGGTCAACTCACACTTTTACATTCACTAATTTAATTTTTACAATAGGCTAGTGTAGGCAGGCATCACAATTCCCTTTTTATAGACGAGGAAACTGAAACTCAGAGAAGTGACTTGCCTAACCAACCAGTTACACTGAATAATCTAACATCCAAGCACACAGCCCATTGCTGACCTATGAGGCACCTTTTTGGTGTTGGCCTTGGTGCTCATTTCCCTGATTTCCTTCAGGGTCATATGCAGCACACAGGCCTTAACAAAGCTTAGGCAGCAACAGCTGAGGAAGAAGAGAATGTCCATTAGCCCTGCTGTGGCCTGGGCAGTTCTCACTCTCTGACTGCAGTTTGCTCTTCACCTCTCAGCCCAGATTTTTTTGTCCATCTTCCAGGGCTGCTCTCTCTGAGACTTCTCTGGCCCTCACAGTGTATATGTACAGAAGACATGCTTGTCTGATGAAATCATTTGGAGTCAGTAACTGGGCCCTTTGTGGTGGGATCATAGCTCAGTGATAGAGCACTTGCCTACCATGTATAAATTTCTGTGTTCAATCCCTAGTATTGAGAAGTAGATGAATAGTTGGACGATAAAAAGAACGATAATGTACGTGTGTGTACACATATACATACACATACATGTATGCATACATACTGGACCCTTTCTGCTTGGGCTCTCTGAGGTAGAGCCTGGGCTACTTCACTTCTTTGGAAATTTACACAGAAAATACTAGTCAAATCAGGCAGCGCTCTGCAGACTGCTGGTTTCAGCTGGCTTGGAGAATAGCTAGAACCTTCCCTGATCCCTGGCTGGATGGACCTTCTGCTCTGGGGCTGAAGAAGATGATTCTGAGGCTCATGGTATAGGAGGCATGGCCAGAGATCAATGAACTCTCAGCAGCTTGCTGCCCGGCACAGTTTGGCAAGAGAGCTGGACTAGCAACTGTGGAGGTGGTGGTGGTGGTGGTGGGAACTAGCCTGTGGTCTCTCCCCTGCAGGAGTGGGGTGTCTATCAGAGTCCAGTCAGAATGCATTAGCTCTGTGGCACGGATCTCATTAGTGCCCGAGAGAGGTGTCACTGCGGGAGAATCGTCAGCTCAGGGAGACGCTTGTACCAAAAGGAAGAAAGGACAGTGACAGCCTTTTCTCTGCCGCCTCTGCCGCCACACTCACTGGGCTGCCCGCCCTCCTCCTCGTGGGGGGGGGGTATTGGGGGTGCTGGCTAATGAGCTCGGCTACAGTACAGCTTTGCCTTCCCCTCCTTGAAGTTTCCCAGGTCCCTCTGAAGACCTCAGGCCCCGGATTAGCACACACCACACACCAGCCTTCCTCTAGCCCAGCAGGGAGTTCCCTCTGATCACCCTGCTCCGCTACCATAGGAAGGAAACAGGGGAGGGGCCAAGATGGGGGGCTGCACCCCTGGGGACGCTGAAGTCCCTCTATATCCCTTGGCAGTGACCAGGTTCTCTCTGTAGAGAGAGCTGCATCTGTCCCACATCTTCTGGCCTGGCAGTAGTCCCTTCCCTACGGCAGGAAAGAAAAGTAGGGACTCTGGCTGAGGGGTCAGCAGGTAACATTTGGACCTGATATGACATGGGACTTTCTTGCTCAGCTAGAGGGCTTCAGAATCAGCAAAAGCCCAGTGTCTAGTCTTCAGACGACCTCAGGTTATTGTATGAGGTCCCTATAGACTTTGGTGTCCCTTTTCCCATCTGTCCTTGCCAGGTGCCTATCACCATCACTTCTCTGATTCTGACACCTTCACAGCTAAATGAGCCTGGGACCCAGCCAGCTGCCCTGTGACAGAACACTGTCAGAGTATTTCTCCCAATGCTTCCCCATCCCATTTCGTTCTTTCTCATGTGGCCCTGAGAAAGTGAGGAGCTAGGTGTCAACAGGGTCTTCTCTAGCCTGACTGGATGGGAGGCCTCAGGGAGAACTTCTGGCAACTTCCTCTCTGAGCTGCCTCCCTTGCCTTGGAGCCCTAGGGATGTCCAAGGAACTGGTTCTTGCCAGACACCAGGCTCTCAGTAGTCTTGAGTAGTAACCTCAAATGATGGAAAAATGGATAGATATGGATGAGTTGACAAAACAGATGGAGGAAGGTTCTGGTCTGTGTATGTATGTGTTCTGCGTGGGTGATGCACAGGGAAGTACAATCTTTGTTCCTCTACCTTCCTAGCCCCAGGCTGGCCTGGCCTCCTCTTGTCTCTCTCTGTATCTCCTGTCAAACCAGACTTGGATGACAAAGAAATCAGAAAGACAGATCAATGCTGGCCAAATTAGCACTTGCAGATAGACTGTGCGGGGATGTCAGCGCCCTGACCCCTGATGGTCTTGCAGCCTTCGCTGCTGATATTATGCAAATTGCACCCATCTGGCAGGACCTGCGTGCTGGCTGCTCCTACTCAGAGGAGTAATGGGCTGAGGTGGGCGGGAGTGTTGGAGCAAGAGCCAGTGGAGTGCCTATGTACATGTGAGCATGTGTGCATTATGGGTGTGAGGTGACCACCAAGTACTGGGCGGTGATTGAGTGATTGACAGGGTAGATAAGGGGCTGCATTGGATTCCTTTGGGCTGGGGGATTAAGAGCAGCTACAGATTGGAGATAACTGGACTTCATTTCAGTTTCTTTTCCTCCTTATCCCCTCTCCCCACCTTCACTCCCGAAAAACACAATCTGTAGTTTGTGTTTTCATCAATATTTGCAAGTCATTACCACTGGTTTAAGGTGAGAGACAATGTCAGGGCCCAGAACAGGCCAGCCCCTCCCCCAGTCCAGAACAGGCCTGGTATCCTGAGAATTAATCACAAGAGCAGTGTGCATAGCCTTCCCTCCAGGGGTGTTTACAGTAGGCCGCTTCCTGGTTTCATACTCTTAGGAGAAGCACGAGGAATGGGTCATCCCATGATGACTTATCTAATTTGACCCAATGCCATATGGCATTCCTTAAGCTGGGCTGCTGCTCCTCACCTTAAAGCTGCTGTGTGACATCCCTGCTCCTGAATTTAGGCTCCAGCCCTGTTGCTTATGGCCCTGGCATTAGCTTGGCACATCAGTACTACTGCTGCCCTATTGTAAGGCTGTTTATGAGGAAACCAAGGCTGTCATTCACTTCAGTCTATATAAGTGAGACAGCCAGGAATGTAACTCGGATCTCCCCTATAGAATTTGATCCCTTCACCACCCCACCCTTCTGCTGCACTGCTCCATCACCCACCTCAACACTGCACATGTCACCACAACTAGATCCACGGACTGAACCATCACATATGCGTTCTTTAAGCTTCTAGCCTGTGGACATAGATCCAGTCTCTGACCCCTTGCCAGGCTGAGCCAGCTCATGCAGGGCCATAGAGGACAAGAGCCAAGCAGATCTTCCCACAGGGGTATGTGTCTGAGACAGCTGGACTAGGGCAAGGATACACAGAGGACAGAATACACCCAGCAGTGAGCTGGCCCAGGAATCTGTCACAGCACATGGCACCAGACCCTGTAGCTCAAGAAGGGCTTGGGGCAGCTCTGGCTGACCTGCTGGGGCAGGACCCCTCAAAAACTGGGTCCCTTCTATGTCCTTCCACCAGTCAGGGTTGGGAGCCAGGAGTGCTGGGGACATGTCCGGGGACACGTGTGCAAGGGGAGCTTGTCCTAATGAGGAGAACATGGCTGCTAGTTAGGCAAGGGGCGGGCGGGAGCCGCAGAGCTGATTGAAGGCAGGGGCAGGGGTCAGACAATTAGGCCCAGATCCGGCTGTTTGATGTGAGTTCTGAGGCCTCAAAGCCTCCCTTCAGCCGGCTCCCTCTACTCCCTCCTCTCCCTCCTCTTTCCTTTCTTCTTCTGCCCAAAGGCAGGAAGGATGGAAATGCTTACACTCACTGTTACTATTATTAAACCCTGTGGCAGGCTGGCCGGACCCCAGGACTCCTGCCCACAGGGGGCACTCCAAACCCCCAGGGGGTTCCTTGGGCCCCAGAGGGGGCATCTGGCCAGAGGCCGAGGCCAGGGCTGGAGACCAAGCCCACTGAGCCCAAAGCAAAGAAGCCCTGCCTCTCTCTCTTGCTTCTGAGGCAGGAGAGTGAATGGGGCTACCCAATGGGAAATTGGACTCTGGGCTGCCACTTAGATCTAGTCTATCTTACTCTGGGGCTGGGACTGGGGGTGAGGGTGAGGGTGTGGCTCCCTTACACACATACCCAGGTACCTGGTTACAGTCATCTGCAGCAGTCACTCCGAAACCTTGCCTATAAGATGAAGACGCATAGAGCCCCATGGACCCACAGTACTGTCAACTGTCATACTCACAGCCCAAAGCAGAGCCCCTCCACTCCAGATGGTGTAGCCACCCCTGTCATCACAGGGCTGGGTACTCTAGTCAGTCACAGGGTCTTGCACAAAAGCCCTGACTCTTGTGCAGCAGGGACCTAGAATGTCTGGAAGCAGTGGTCAGATCTTGAGTAGGGTATCAGGCTCTTCTAGTTCCTGTTCCTAAGACAGGTGATACTGACCACAGAGTGAAAGAAAGCCAGATAGGAGGAGGGGACAGTGGGGAGAGGGAGGGTGGAAGTAGAGATAAATGTTAGCTCATTTCTTCCGTAATTAGTTACTCCCTCATCCCCGCGTTGTAATTGTGAACAAGCTGTAATGTTTAATTAGTCTGTAAATGAAACCCCAATTTCATAATGGCCTGGCTGACAGGGCTAAGTGAGCAGGGAGGAGGCGGAGGGCTTGTTGGGGAACTGGCAGTGGGTTCACCTCTTTTCTTTTCAGTCCCAGTCTGGCCCCTGTGGGAGGATGCTGTGTGGCTAAACCCAGCCCTGTGTATGTGTGTGTGTGCATGCAAGTGTGGAGTGCGCACTAACCTTCAGTCTCCATGGCACCTCTTACCAAAGAGTGGAAAGGAGGATGGCTCTCACACAACCCTCTCCCTGCCTCTTCTCAGTTTTCCTGTTGGTTTCTACAGTCCCTGCCCAAACCTGGTGCTCTTAGTTGGGAAGCTGCCTCAGGGTGACCTCAGTCTTGTGATCCCAGCCAGGGTGATGCTTACCACCAGAACTGATCCCCTGCTCCACTTCTCTGGTTATCTTGTCCAGAGACCAGTGCTTGGCTCAGGCCCCTCCCCATCCAGTTCACTGCCATCCCTGCTCTGCTGGCACTCCTGGCCAGACCAGTTCTGGAGGTGGTGTCACAGCAGCCTGTGGTGAGCTGAGGCTGCCACAGGGGGGAGCTCCTGGACCCACTCCTGCCTCATTGGTCTCTCCCCATCTCCCCTACAACATCCTCACCGTTGCACACGCCTCCACCCCCGCCTGCTGCAGCCATAAATCTCAATTTACGAGGGCGGCTCTGGTGGGGGAGGGCAGCAGCATCACTAATGATGGCTCCTCAGCCGGATTTTTCATGTTGCACAGTCATAAATTTTTAAGAACAGCATGAGCAGCACGTTAGCAAGTTATCGAGGTTGCCTCCGTGCTGGCTGCCTAGCTCCAAGAGCAGAGACAAGCAGAGCAAAGGAGGCATTTGCAGCAGGGGTGCAGTCCAGTGTCTGAGTCTGTAGGTGGCAAGGGAGGCTGGTCAGGCTGCCAGGCTAGGGCTAGTGTGAGCCTTTGCACAGGATGGGACATGCCCCAGCAGTGGGAGCCAAGGAGGAGCACCAGGGTGGGATCAGAGTGTGGGCACACAGATCACAGTGTTTGGGAGCTGCTGATGGATGCCTCTGCTCCAGGACTTGACACCATGATGTACGGGGAGCCCGGAGACATATGGATTTTCAAAGTGGCCGCTCTGAATAGAATTACAAACCCTGAGCATGTGCACAGTGAGGCCTCTGCCCTGACATAGCTGCACTGGCTTCATAAGCCAGGGAGCTTTTCAGCATTGTTCTCAGGAACTAGGGTCCTTGGTCATCAGAGAGGTCCTTATCTCAGATATGCTAGAGCCAGGTTGACCTCTTTCTGGTAGAAGCTTGTTCTTTCCAGGTTTAGTGGTCCTGGATAAGTCATTCTCTCCATCCGAACCTCTCCCTCTCTTTCTTTCTGGTAAAATTAGGGTTGAGCTGGGCGTGGTGGTGCACACCTTTATTCCCAACACCTGGGTAGGCAGAGGTAGGAGGATTGCTGTGAGTTCAAGGCCAGTCTGGAACTACAGAATGAGTTCCAGGTGAGCCTGAGCTAGAGTGAAACCCTACTCGGGAAGGAAAAAGAAAAAGAAATTAGGGTTGAAGCAGCCAATAGGAACCTCTTTGATATTCTTTGATGAGTGCTTCACCACCAGGGATAGCCTCAGAAGGCCATGAGTGAAAGGTCGAGAAGTCAAGCTGCTCAAGTCAGCCATGGTGGTGTGAATCTGCATTTCTGTCAGGCTAGTGAAAATCCTGTGTTCAGGGTGACGTGGTGACCCGTCAGTACAAAAGCTGGACATATGGGCAGTAGGGCCCCAGGCTAAGTCCTGATGGGTGAGGAACAGTCCCTGTCTATCTGAGCTCAGTTTCTGAACCTTTATCCCTGCTGACGTCTCCTGTCTTCACACCCCAGTCCCTTCCCTTGACTCCCACAACCTCCACCTGCCTTCTCCCACCTGAGCCTCCCTTCCCCTTGGTTTATTTTCCTTGGCTCCACATTCCTACCCCTTGGCCTGGTTAACTCATCCTTCAGAACTCAGCTTGGAATTTGCTTTCTCGAGGACACCTTGACTCCTTGATTTGGCTAAGATCCCCTCTCCCCCATGTACCTTTCCTCAACACCATGCACTCCCCCTTCACAGCATTTAATCAAAGCTGTATTTGAGAATTACTAGCTTGAATATTGTTTAATACCTCTCTCACCATTAGACTGTAAGTTCCCTGTGGGCAAGAACTCGTGTTTGCTCATCTTGTATCCCCAGAGCATAGATATAATATCTGACAAGTGTGGTCAGATAATAAAGAAAGTGTGCTGTGTTAAATTGAGTTGAGATGGCCCTGGCCCACCCCTGGGTGCCAGGACAGGCAGAGATGGCTAGAGAAGTGCCTGGAGCTGAGGTGGTGCCCATTAGTCCTCATGATGAATTCACAGCCACACTGTGATGGAGTGGGCTTGTCTCTAGTCAGCCCCTCCACTGGGCCCACCTGTTAGCGACAAACAAACAAAGGGAATAAATAATGCATTGGGAGCAGAGCCAGGCAGGACGACAGTATTGAAATTAATAGGGATTAGCTGAGCAGCTTGAGGATGAAATATTTACCAGGTATGACTGGGCTTAGGGAGGGCCATCCCCCCTCCCCAAGAGTCCCTAGGCATAACTAGGCCCTTCTCCAGGGCATCATTCTTGGGCCTGGGAAGCCTAGGTTACCACCATTCCCACCCCTGCTTCTTATGAGGCCCCACACAGCCTCCTGGGCACAGGGAGTCCCGGAGAAACCAAGATCCTAGGAGGTAACACAGGTGAGGAACAGACAGACAGTGCTTTGTAAATTGGTGACAAGGACCATGACTATTACTGAGAGCCTGGGCATGTGGAGTCTTTTGTTGGCAAATGTCAGGCTGGAGGAAGTTCACCTGTGATCTTGTCCTTCTGTCTTCCCTCCTTCCAGTCCTTCCTCGATTCCACTCTATATATATTTCCTGAGGGGCCTCTATGTAGCTAACCCCTTAAGGTGTCTGTGGTCTAGCAGGACATGACAGAGGCAATCACACTAAGGGGGCAGATTGAGAGCTGTGGAAATGCACAGAAGAGGTCCTCACACCACAAAGACAGGGCCCATGAAAGGCAGTCCCGAGGGGAAGTGAGCAGACTTGAGTCCCAGAGGGTGAAGGAAGACAGAGGAAAAACATATGAAAGGGCAAATGCCTGAACAGGGCTATACCTCAGGAGAGTGGGAAAGGTGAGGCCAGAGAAATAAACAGAGCCAGATCCCCAAAATTTATAAAGGAATTTGGTTTGGATGCTGTCCTGGGAGCAGTGTGGAGCCATTGGAGGAAGTGCTGGGATACTTTCGTTCTTAATTTCCCTTTTAGACAGTTACATGTAGACTAGCTCTTGAACTCATGAGCTCCTTATACTCTCGAGTGTTGGGATTACAGGCATGCTCCACCATGCCTGGCCTTCATTCTTAATTCTTAAACTTTTACTTTGAACTAATTTTGTGTTTTCAGGGAAGTCTTTTTTCCCTGTTTTGTTTTGAGATAGGGTCTCATGCATCCCAGGCTGGCCTCAAGTCACTATGTAGCCAAGGATGACCTTGAACTTTTGATACTCCTTCTTTCACTTCCCAAGTGCTAGGATTACATGGATGCAGAGGCATCCATGCCTGGTTTGTGCAGTACTAGGAATTGAACCCAGGACTTCGTGCATGCTAGGTAAGCACTCTACCATCCCCAGCCCCCTCACCTAGCTTTCCCTAATGTTACCATCTTGCATAATCTCAGTAGTATTGTCAGCACTGGGAAAATTAACCTTAGTCTTGTACATTAACTGGAGGCCCTGTTTTAGTTACACCATGGTTTCCATTATGTCCTTCTCTAGGATCACCAGAGGGTTTTAAGACAGAGCGAAATGGCAGATTCATGCTTGAAAAGGACACCATTGTGGAAATAATGGAAGAATGTTGCTGTTATCCATGAGGGCTGATGTGTCATGGGCCACAATGGTGGTAGTAGGAATAGAAACTTGGAAATTATTGGAAAATATATGCTCAAGCCCCAAGGGTGGATAAGTCTGCTCCTGAGAAGAAAGAGAAGGAAGGTAACCAGGAACAACACTGAACAGCACCACACCTGAGAGCTAGTTAGCAGAAAAGGGGAATTCATGGAAGTCTATAAGATAGAATGAAAGGAGGGGGTGACACCATGACTCAGGGAGCTGAGCGGAAGGAGGGGGTGGAAAGATTGTAAGAGCCATGGTGGGGGAGAACTCCCAGAGACATTGCCCCCCTCAGTAACATCATACTAAGGCTGGTGGAACCAGGCTGACTCCTAGGCTATCCATGGTCCCCTACCCCATGGACTGATCCAGACTGTCCACGGAGGAGGATATCTAGCTGATTGGGGATAGAGAAGAGGGGCATTGGGGAACTGGGGATAACAACTCATTATTGGTTCATTAACTGTATCTCATTATGGATAATAAAAACAAAGAAAGGAGGGGGTTATGTCCCAGAAGCCATAGGAAGGGAGTATAGGTCAAACCTGAGAAGCTCTACCTTGTGAACCACCCAGGTCATTAGAGAAAGCAGCTTGGATAAGGTAGATTGCAAGGTGGGAGAAGAGGAAAGGAGACCCAGGGTGTCAGGAGCTCTGAGGCCTGGCTTTGAAAGGGAGTTCAAGAGAGGTTGGCTCTCAGATGAGAGCCATGTATATGTTCCTGTGCTTAAGTGAAGGGGCCAGGGACTTGGAGAGCACAGGGGCTGTATCAGAGGCCAAGGGGCTTGATGATGGGCCACACTCCAGATCCCAAGTAGGGTGGGCAGAAGGGCTCTGGAGTGATGGCAAGGTTGATCTCCTCTTATAATAGGTGCAAAGATCAGGATTAAAATTTGTGGGGAGGCTAGGCATGGTGGTGTGCGCTTTTAATCCCAGCACTCAGGAGGCAGAGGTAGGAAGATTGCCGTGAGTTCGAGGCAACCCTGAGACCACATAGTGATTTCCAGGTCAGCCTGGGCAAAAAACCAAAAAGAAATTTTTGTTGTTGTTGGGAAGGAGAGATGCTTTGTACCCCAAGGGATAAGAGGAAAGAGCAAGTACTGGGCAGGAACATTGAGGAGTGTCTGGCTGGGCAGAACCCCTTGGTGACTGGTGATGGTCTTACAGTGGTACTGGTCTGTGGGGTCATGATTTATCTAGTCACAGTCAGCCCAGATGCAGGCCTAGAGAAGGAAGTTTTTCCAGACCAGGATACCCAGAGGAAAAGGAGACAGTTGAGGATATTGGCAAGAAAAAGCCCTTCGTGGTGGACTGTGGAATCCAATACCCAAAGGTGCGTGTCCATTATGTTGCTAGGACCAAAGCTACTCTCTACATGTTCAGAATCCATTTTCCCTTGTCCTCAACCAGTTAGAATCCTAAGACCAAGGCTTCAGTATGTACTGTTTGTATCTTTGAAATGGGATCTCACTAGATAGCCCAGGTTACTCATGAACTTGTGATCATAGGCATACACTATCAGACCTGGCTAAAGTTTGCTCTTTTTAGACTCACTCTCATCTAGGTATGGCTATGTCTCAGCTCTGCCAGTGAGCTAAAAGGAATCTGGTCTTTGGGGACTCCAGGAATGATGTTTAAAGGCTGGGAAGCACACTGTTCTTGTCTTATTGTATTCCTCCTTCTTGGAACATGGGGATGACAGAGCTCTAGCAGATCTTTCAGACCACTAAGAGGTCTGAGGATGTTAGGGCAGGAAAAAAAAAAGTAAGAAGCCTGAACCCAAACCCTATTGTGGAGCTTCATTGCAGGCCACAGAGTAGACACCTTTCTCAGTAAAGTTTTATTTTCTTCCCCTCTGTTTTCACATAGTTTTCAGTCTAAGCTTGATTCTTTTAGCTTTCTAGTGCAATATCTTGTGTCCCAAGATACAGCAAGAAACAATTTGAGCAAATGTTTCAAGAGCATGTAAGGGTAACCAGCTTCCACCCAAAGCAACAGAATCCTATACTCTTTGCACCGCCTCATCCATTCAGTGGGTTCTACATCGTCTAGTCCGTTTCCTTGTCATTGCCCTTCTTCCTTCACACTCTATAGCATTAGTGCCTTACTTTTTTCCTGGTTGCTGTAACAAATACCTGACAAAGGCAACAGAAGGATTTTTCCCTTTTAAAATGGTTTTTGTGAATGTGTGTGGTGTGCATGCATGTATATATACATGCCTGTGTATGGCCACACATGGTGGGGTATACATTCACATGTATGTGGAGGTCATAAATTGATACTGGGTGTTTTCCTCAGTTGCTCTCCACTTTTTTTTTGTCATGTTTTTTTTTGTGTGTGTTTGTATGGGTGTACCAGGGCTTCTTGCCACTGCAAATGAATGCCAAATGAATGCACCACTCCTTGTATCTGGCTTTATGTGAATACTGGGGACTCAGACCTGGACCAGCAGGCTTTGTAAGCAAGTGTGTTTAACCAATGAGCAATTTCCTCAGCCCACCACCTTTTTAAAATGAAAATGTGCTTTGCTTTTTATTGTTACAGGTTTTTTCTTAATTAATGTACAAAAAGTATTAGGTAGCATTATAAAATTATTTAATTTTTTAAAATATTTTATTAGTTTGAGAGAAAGTATGTGTATGTGTGTACGAACCAGAGCCTCTTGCTGCTACAAACTAGCTCCAGGTGTGTGTGTGTCACTTCATTTTATCTGGATTTATGTGGGTACTGGGGACTCGAACTCAGGCTGGCAGACTTTGTAAGCCAGCTCTTTTAACCACTGAGTAATCTCCCCAGCCCCTCATTGTAGAACTTTTTTGTTGTTGTTGTTGCTTTCAACTAGAGTCTTACTCTAATCCAGGCTGGCCTAGAACTCACTCTGTCGTCCCAGGCTGGCTTCAAACTCATAGCAATCCTCCTACCTCTGCCTCCTGAGGGCTGGGATTAAAGGCGTGCGCCAACATGTCCAGTTTATAGAATTTATTTCATTTATTTATTTATTTTTGGTTTTTTTGAGGTAGGGTCTCACTGTAGCCCAGGCTGACCTGGAATTCACTATGTAGTCTCAGGGTGGCCTTGAACTCATGGTGATCCTCCTACCTCTGCCTCCTGAGTGCTGGGATTAAAGGCGTGCACCACCACGCCCAGCCTATAGAATTTTTTTAAAGAAATATTTTTATTCATTTATATGAGAGAGAGTGAGTGTGTATGGGGTGCCAGGGTCTCTTGCCACTGCAAACAAACTCCAGATGCATGTGTCACTTTATGCATCTGGCTTTACTTTATCTAGCTTTACATGGGAAGTGGGGAAACAATTGAACCTAGACCAGCAAGCTCTGCTAGCAAGCGCCTTTAGCCACTGAGACATCTCTCTGGCCCAGATTTTTAAATGCAGTTTATTTTAGTTGATTCTTGCCACCTTATATTTAGAGATAGGGTCTCTCACCTGGAGTTCACCAATTTTGCTAGATTTGGTAAATAGAAAACCCCAGGGATCTTTTGTCTCTGCCTCCCCTGGGATTGTGGGTGCATACCACCACAGCCAACTGTTTTTTTTTTGTTTTTGTTTTTTTTTTTTTGGTAGGGGGAGGGGGGTTCGAAGTAGGGTCTCACTCTAGCCCAGGCTGACCTGGAACTCACTCTGTAGTCACAGGGTGGCCTCAAACTCACATTGATTCTTCTTCCTTTGCCTCCCCAGAGCTGGGATTAAAGGTTTGCACTACCACACCCTGCTTCTACAGCCAGATTTTATGTAGGTGCTAGGGATCCAAGCTCAGGTCCTCATTCTTATACAGCAAGCACTTTACCAACTGAGCCATCTCCCCAACCTACCTTTTGGTGTTTTGAGACAGTCTCACTTTGTAGCCCAGGCTAGCCTTGAACTAACTCACAACAGTCCTCCTGCCTTAGCCTCCCAAGTGTTGGGATTACAAGTGTGAGCCATCACACCCAGCAAGAGGAAAGGATTCACATTTTAGAGTGCTGTCCATTGTGACAGGAAAGGCATGGTGAGGAATGTGACACAGTCAGTAACATGGCATCTGCAGTCAAGAAGCAGAGACCTGAATGCCTGTGTTCTGGGGGCTTTCTCCTTTTTCCTTTTTCAGTCCAGGACCTGAGCCCATGGGCTGGCACCTCCCACACACATTCAGGGTGGGTCTTCCCTCCACAGTTAAACCTCTCTGGAAACTCCCTTACACATATACCCATATGTTTGTCTTAGGTGATTCCAAATCCAGTCAAGTTGGCAGTGAAGATTGACCATATGCTTTCAGTTGCAAGGAAAGGATGGGCTATACAGGTTATCCACGTTACACATCTTTAATAATAAAGGGATTTATTATGTTACAAGAGAAATCTGAAGGTGAAGTAATTAATCCTCAGGCTGATTAATTAATCCAGTGGCCTCTTAGCATTGTTATCAAAGATCCAGATTCTTTTTTTGTTTTGTTTTGTTTTTTGTCTTCTTTTCAAGGTAAGGTCTTGCTCTAGCCCAGGCTGACCTGGAATTCACTATGTAGTCTCAGGGTGGCCTCGAACTCACAGCAGTCCTTTTACCTCTGCTGAGATTAAAGACATGCACCATCACACGTGGCCCTTTGGTCTGTTTTGTTTTGTTTTTTGTTTTGTTTGAGGTAGAGTCTCACTCTAGCCTAGGTGACCTAGAATTCACCATGTAGTCTCAGGGTGGCTTCAAACTCATGGCAATCCTCCTACATCTAGATCCAGATTCTTTTTTTCCAGTTTTTGATTCTATCTTTAGCATGGTCTTCCTAAGCTAGCTTGCCTCCAGGCTGACAGTCTCAGACACCATGTGCAGATACCAAAATGTCCAGCAGAATGCAAAGATACATTTTTCCCCTTCATAATAGTGAAGAAAATTTCCTTGAAGGCCTTTCAGTGAACCTACCAGTGTCTGATGGCCAGAACACTTGCCCACCTCTAACTCAGTGACTGGCAAGGATGGTAGGATCACCAAACCAGCTCCAACCACGTAGCATTGCCCTGGCCATATGAGGCCATGGTGAGCTTTGACAAAGATGCCAGAGTGGGGCCAGGGCAGATGATATGCATGGAGAGAAAAGAGGTGTGAGTGACACAAGGCTCCAGGGAGTAAAAGAAGCATGTGGCTGCCAGAGCCCAGACGATGACAAGGTCAAGGTGTTACTGTGGAAATGGGCAGACAAAATGCCTGAAAGAGAAATGTTAGTGCTAAGATCAAAGAATGGAGAGACTGGCAAAACAATTTTTCAGAGGTCAGGCCTCTCAGGAAGGAGTGGCCATGGCTGGAATGACAGCACTTACTCATAAGAAGGCTTCAGCTAGGCTGCTGGCATGCAGCTGCCAAGTCACAGGCCCCGTCTATCTCAGTGTTTCCAGTTTTGGAACTAATCTGTCCTTGGTATTCGGGGCACTGTGGGAGGGTGAGATTCTAACATCTTCCTATTAGAATGCTGAAGATCCCAAATGACTGTCCCATAGGCCTAGAGTCTTGGTTGAGAGTGACATCTTTCCCTCAGACCTCCCTGGCTTGGCTGTGGGTTACCTGAGTCTACTCTGCCACTTCTAGCTGTGCCAGCCCCTGGCTGCTTGGCCCCTCCACTTGGATGGGGCCTGGCTGGTGGAGGCGGGCATCCGTTGTAATGGCCAGAGCAGACACCCTGTTACTACGGCGTATTTCACTTTTAATTCTGACATATAATGTAATGATCTTTTTTAAGGCCCGATGATATTATCTGCCTGACTAGATTATTGAGTCTTCATCATCTCCAGATAAATTTATGGCCAGGACGAGGCTCAGGATTTATCATCAGTCAATAGAGCTCGATACTCTAACAAGGCGTGTAATAAGATATACATATTTAATGATCCAAGGGGAGGAGCGCTAATGGGAGCCCAGAGTGAGTGGTCCAGGGGGCTGGGGCTCTGCCCTAGGGCTGCCATGGCTTTGGTGACATGGATGTAGTCTTGGCCCTATGATCCCCAACTCTAGTCTTTCTCAGGTCTGCCTCACTCTCATTCCCAGCACCCTAGGGGAAGGTAGATAGGGCAGCCCCTGAGCCAGGGCCTCTTGAACACAGGGTATAGGCACTCCCTGGAGCTACTCCCACTTTCAGGCCCTGGAAGGGCTATGGTGTCTTCAGCCTGTCCAGGTCCCTGAGCATCAGGGCGGCCCACAAGGGAGGGAGTGCCGGGCTGTGTGCCCAGGCCACACTGATGGTGACGGATGGTTTTTCATTATAGCCTCTCAGGTCCTGCCCGCGCCCTGTGTGGAAATTCTATTTATTCCCTAATTTGTAAAAATTCCCTCTTTATCTGATCCCAATCAGGGCGGGGTAATTGGCTCTCTGGGGCAGCGGCTGGGGTCCTTGATGAAGAGCTATGTGGATGTACCCAGCCAGGCCCCCACCCAGCCTGCCACCAGGGCCCACAATTAATAATGATTTGCAAATGGCAGACAAGCAATAACACAGAAAGATGTGGCATCCACGCTGCCTCTTCATTTCCTCCTCTCGCAGATATAAATGGCCACAGAACAAAAACCCAGCACTATAAATTCTGGAATTAGTTATTCACTGGGATAAATGGGGTCTGGAGCGACCAGCCCTGCTCCCACCACCCTTCACACTTGCTTCCCTCACCCAGGTTCTGTTACCCCATCTGCCTCTTTAGTTCCTTGATCAATCCTTAGCTTCCTCTCACCACTCACAGGTCCCTTCTAATGTGGCCCACACTTGGGAGTAATCACGTGGTCTGGGTCTGTAGCTTCCTCCTCAGCTTGGACCTGAGCTAGCAGGTAGGGTTCATTTCCACCTCTGCTTACTGACCCCCTTGGCTTCCTGGCCTAGCTTCTGGCCCCATTCTGACTGGTTTGAACGGAGCTGACATATCCTACCATGCCTGGGAGTCTGGATCAGGGTTGGTGTTGGTTGTCTTCTTTGGTATTTGAGTCCAACCCAATCAGTTGCCTGGCCAAGTCTGAGTTGGGTTCATGGCAGCCAGATGCAGTGTAAGTAACTTAGGAGGTTGATGCTGTGCTCACTGGTCAGGTATCTCTAGGAGGTTGGTAGAGACATTTCCGGGCACCATGCCCACTTGGCCAGACATATCCTC
Source organism: Zapus hudsonius (assembly GCA_004024765.1). Taxonomy (NCBI): domain Eukaryota; kingdom Metazoa; phylum Chordata; class Mammalia; order Rodentia; family Dipodidae; genus Zapus; species Zapus hudsonius. Next base: position 34,048 of record PVHP010000990.1, on the reverse strand, counting down.
TTCCCCCCCCCAGCCCCCCAAGTGGCTGTGAGCTGGCGGGTAATGGGCGTGTAATGGCCTCATTTCCATGCCCAGCCTCCAGGAGCAGCGGTAAGTGTTTGATTGCCTTAATTTCCAAACACATCATTATCCCAGCTTTACCAGCGCTTAATAAACACTTTATGAGGATTTTTTTAAAAACATCTTCAGTCCGCATACTTCTCTAAAGTGATAAACTCTAATTAAGTCTAATATTTAAAAATATGGTAATGGTGAGTTGTTTGAATAAGTGGACTGCATTTCTGTAATTTCATTATTACGTAAAACACGCTAATTATTTGGAGCACGCTTATTACGGAGAGAGAAATCGCCTGCTAATCAAGATGAAATTGCCTTTTCCCCTTATTGTGGAACCACCATCATCCTTCACCATCAGCCCCGTGGCACCTCCAGGCACCCTGTGGGTGGAGGGGCCAAGAGGAGGAGCTGGAAGAAGAGGTCACTTTGGAATTGAGGCTCTTAAGGACCCTGACTGAGGAAGGCTAGGAAGCTATGAGCCCTGAATGTGGGGAGAGGGAGTACATGTTTGAAAAGAGTTGCATGCAGGCCAAGGTGGCCATGAATAGAGGGAACAGAGGACTGTGGGTCAAGTTTGGGACAAGGGATATCTGATTGAGTTTAACGGGACATTAATGTTGGACTAACAATGGATATTAATGGAATAATATTAACACTAACACTGGCACATTTTTTAACACTTCACAAATATACTCATTTCATCTTTTTAACACTCCTTTGAGGGAAGTATGTGCTATAATTTCAGAGAAGAAACCAAAACAAAAGTGTTCAAAGTTCAAGACCTTGTTACACAGTTACTATGTGTTGAGTTTGGACTTGACTCAGAATCTGAGGGTAAAAAGGACCCTTCTGCTTGTTAGCGGCCTTGTTCAGTGCCTTGGCCCCTTCTGAGTGACCTTGTGATGCAGAACATTGAGCAGCAGTCAGGTGAGCCCCGTTATACAGTTGCCACATTTAGCAGATAAAAGAGAAGACTGTGTGTCCCGCATGGGGCTGGGACAGCTTGTAACCTGGCAGTCCTTTCAAGGAGTCCTTGGGTTGGCCTGCAGCACTGTGCAGCCAGGATGGTTACTGCAAGCTACCAGGGTATCTAGACCATCCACTCCTAGGATTCTTGCCAGTTCATCCTTCTCGTGCATAGTTCCTGCTCTTTGCACTCTCATCTTTTTCTGCACACCCGTGCATCCCACCCCTTCTTTCACCGTACCTGCTCTGTGAACTCTGGCCTCATCCCTCACCAGTTCTTGGAGATTGCTTATTAAGAGTTGTTTTTTTTCTTAATAGGAAGGAGACAAGCAGGGTCCTTGGCATGTCTGCAGTGTTTCTTTGGCCACACTGTCTCTTAGCCCATAAATATACCAGTTTGTCCCCATTTCCCCCCAATTTGATTTACTACTACTTTTTTTGTTTTGTTTTGTTTTTCGAGGTAGGGTCTCACTCTAGCCCAGGCTGACCTGGAATTCACTATGTAGTCTCAGGTTGGCCTCAAACTCATGGTGATCCTCCTACTTCTGCCTCCAGAGTGCTGGGATTAAAGGCGTGTGCCACCACGCCCGGCTGATTTACTTCTTTGATCATTTTACATTGCCCTCTTTCCTGGCTGCAATGACTCGTGTGAGAACTGCATATTGCTAGAAGTATCATTTTAAAAGAGATAGAGAGCTGGGAACATGGATCTGCAGTTAAAGCCACTTTGCTTGCAAAACCTGCCAGTCTGGGTTCAATCCCCCAGTACCCATGTAAAAAGCCAGACATATGAAATGGTGTTTTTTTTTTTTATAGTGACAAGAGGCCTTAGTGCACCCACACACTCTTGCTCCCACCTCAAATTAAAAAAACAGGTGCCCAATGTGGTGGTGCACGCCTTTAATCCCAGCACAGGGGAGGCAGAGGTAGGAGGATCAGTGTGAGTTCAAGGTCAGACTGGGCTAGAATGAAACCCTTGAGAAAAACAAAAAACAGATGAGTGATGGAAGGGCACCAGTAGTTCTCCTCTGGCCTCTGCAGGCACACGCAGAGGGTCTGGCATGAGCACATACATGCACATGCACATCACACATGCAAAAAAAGTGTTCAACCATTAGGGAAATGCAAATAAAACTACATTGACAGGCTGGAGAGATGGCTCAGTGGGTAGAATTGCTTGTGCATGTAAAAATGGGGGGGTATGAAGGGGCTGGGGAGGTAGCTCAGCAGTTAAAGGCACTTGCTTGCAAAACTTGCTGGCCCAGGTTGGATTCCCAGCATCCACATAAAGCCAGATGCACAAAGTGGAGCAGCTGTCTGGAGTTTGTTTGCAGCAGCAGGAGCCCCTGGCTCATTCTCTCTCATAAGTGAATAAAGATTTACAAAATTCAGATGCACAGAAGAGTATGAAATGTCAGTCCATGGTGATACAGTAGGATGATGGGCTATCTGTCCATCAGAAAAAAAAGAACCTCTCTGTATATTTTTAAGCTTCATCTAGCCCGGGCTTGAACTCCTGATCCTCCTATCCCTACTTCCCAAGCCCTAGGATTGAAGGTGTGTGCCATCATACCCAGTTTTAGAGCCTTTTTTCTCGCCATACACAAAGATAAATTCCAGCCAAGCATGGTGGCACACACCTTTAATCCCAGCATTCAGAAGGTTGAGGTAGGATTGCTGTGAGTTAAAGGCCAGCCTGGGCTAGAGCGAGACCCTACCTCAAAAAAAGTGTGTGGGGGGGACTGTAGAGATGGCTCAGCAATTAAGGTGCTTGCCTGCAAAGCTTAACAGCCTGGGTTCGATTCCCCAGTACTCACATCAAGAGCCAGCTGCACAAAGTGGTGCAAGCTTCTGGAGTTCATTTGCAGTGGCTGGAGGCCCTAACGCACCCATTCTTTCTGTCTCTTCTCTCTCTCTCTCTCTCTCTCTCTCTCTCTCTCTCTCTCTCTCTCTGCTTGCAAATAAATAAATATATTAAAAAGAAAGTTACATATGAAATATAGCCAAAAGTATTAGAAAATACTGGATGTTTGTTGGTTTTGCTTTATTTCTTAACACTGGGATAGTGAAGTCCTTCCTTCTCAAGCCAGACAGTAAACCTCAACGTCCCAAGATAATGCCTGACAGATTTAAATGACCCATAGGAATCCTGCTTAACTCATTCAAAGCTACCTGCTTTGAGATTATTTACCTCAGTGAGTACTAGGATCCTATGTTCATTTCTCTCCCAGTCCTCATGAAGGCTTGCTTATTCTGTTTCTGAAAACTCTATTGCCTCCATTCTCTTCTTCACCCTATCAACATGTCTCCATCACCAAAGGACTAGTTCTGGGCCAGACTTTCTGACCTGGTCAATAATACAGTCTGCTCACTCATTCTGCCTCCAGGATTAACCCCTCTAAGTTATGTCTTCGAGTCATTGGATGACAGTACTAAAACGCAGATTTGGGCTGGCCTTTCTCCTTAAATATGTTAGTGTTTCTGCAACATTACCAGAATCAACTCCTGATCTCTTTTACTTGGCATTTGGGCTCCTCATGGTTTCTTCTAGTCAGTTACCAATGTCTTCACCAGCTCCATATCTTGTCACTTTCTTACTAGTACTTCACCCCCTCACTTGAACTTCATTTTTTTAACATTCCACATACCACCTCCAGTAATGTGTCTGTATGATTCATTCAACTGCCAACACCTGCCTCACCTTAATCCCAGCTTGCTTCCTCCCACATCCACTAAAACCCCTGCTTAGCTTTGTTCTTCCTGCAGTCCATTCTTGAGACCCCAGAAAAAGGAGGTGACTTTTCCATCCTCTTTTTCTCATAGCACTGTACTCCTGGGGCCATTGCTGAACTCCCTACAGATCCAGCGTGGCCCCTGTGTACCCAGCACACAGAAGGGGGTTAGTGTGCTTGCTGAATGATTGGCTTAAAAAAAATTATGGAAAAAAAATTGTGGGAGCTGGAGAGATGGCTCAGCGGTTAAGGCGCTTGCCTGCAAAGCCTAAGGACATATGTTCAATTCCTCGGTACCCATATAAAGCCAGATGTACAAGGTGGCACATGCATCTGGAGTTCATTTGCAGTGGCTACAGGCCCTGGTTTGCCCATTCTCTTTCTAGCTGCCTCTTTCCTTCTCTCTCTCGAATAAAATATTTTAAAAAGTATGTGGGCTGGAGAGTGGTTAAAGGCACTTGTTTGCAAATTTGACATCGTTGGTTCGATTCCCCAGTACCACATAAAGCCAGATGCACAGTGGCACATGTGTCTGGAATTCATTTGCGTGGCAGGAGGCCCTGTCTTCATTCTTTCCCCCCACCCTGTCTCTTTCTGTCTGTTTCTCTCTCAAATAAATATTAAAATTTTTTTGAGAGAGTGTTTGAGTGCGTCAGGGCCTCTTGCCAATGCAAAGAACTCCATCCAGATGCATGTGCCACTTTGTGCACCTGGCTTTACATGGGTACTGGGGAATCGAACCAGGCTAGCAGGCTTTGCAAGCAAGTGCCTTGAACTTCTGTGCTATCTTCCCAGCCCTGAATGGCTCTTCAAGAGGTTCTTGGGCTTTTCCTCCTGAAGGCCTTCCTGCTCCATGCCCAACTTCCTTTCCCAGACCTGTGCAGCTAGTGAGCTTGCATGCCAGCCTCAGGTGGTTTGTTCTGTGTGAACTCTCGCTGAGTGTCCTGAGGTCCAGTTAGCAGCTCCTTTGGCCAACAGCAGTGTGTCTACTTGGGGCCCAGTCAACAAGCCTTTCCCTGCTTGCTAGATGCTTGTGCTGCCCACCTCCTCTGAGGGATTTATGTAGCTCTTATCCTTCCATTAGGGTGGTGGCAATAGGAAACTACTCCCAACATCAGGCATATTAATGTCCCTCAAGAAGAAAAGGGTCCTCTTTTCTCAAGATGATGTGGTTAGTCTTCTTCCTCCATGGTGTAGCGCTGTGCTCTACCACCCCGTGCCATAGCAGCTCAGAGAGAGACACTAGAAGGCAAGCTGCTAGCTAACCCAAGTGCTCTCGGAGCTGCAAGCAGAGGTGCACTATCCCTGAGCTTATCCTGCTGCTGCCTTAACTTTTAGCTTGTTGCAAAGCCCCACATCTCGCTCGTATTTCTTTTGCCAAGTAACCTTATTTTCTACTGTGCCATTGGCTTTGTTGAGGCAGGGTCTCCCTGTAGCCCAGGCTGACCTGGAACTAGAACTCTCTGTAGACTCCCAGCATTCCTTATCCTCCCACCTCAGCTCCCAAGTGCTTGAATTAGACCTGAACCACCACACCTGGTTTGAGAGAGAGGGAATATGGGCATGTTAGGACCTCCTGCTGCTACAAGCAAATGCCAGACACCTGCGCCACTCTGTGCATCTGTTTGACGTGGGTACTAGAGAATCAAGCCTGGCCATCAGGCTTTGCAAGAAAGTGCCTTTAACCACTGAGCCATCTCTCCACCCAGCCCTGTTTTTTATTTTGTTTTATTGCTTGGTTGGTTTTTCAAGGTAGGGTCTCGCTGTACCCCAGGCTGGCCTGGAATTCACTATGTTGCCCCAGGGTGGTCTCTCTTTTTCGAGACAAGTCTAGTCGAGGCTGACCTGGAACTCATTCTGTAGCCAGGCACAGTGATTCTCCTCCCTCAGCCTTCCTGTTTTTGTGTCCATATACATGCTTACATGACTGTGTGCGGGTGCACAGAAGGCAAGAGGCTGATGTCAGGTCCTTCCACTTGTTGAGACAAGGGTCTCTCACTGAACCCAGAACCCATCAATCTGGCTAGTCTAACTAGCCAGCTTGCCCCGAGGATCTGCCTGTCTTGCCTCCCAAGTGCTGGGATTACAGGTCACACTACCATGCTCAGATTGATCCGAGTGCTGAAGATCTGAACTCGGATCCTCATGCTTGTGCTGCAAACACTTTACTGATGGAGCCATATCCCCAGCCCAGCTTTTGTTTTAACCCATCTTTAGAGGGAGCCCATAATGGGAGATGAAGTGGGACAAGTTTCCTCCTCTGGGTTTCTATTAGAGCGAGCCAGTTGCAACAAATCAGACCTGAGCATTCCCCATAACAGGGTCAGAAGTGAGTCTATGGGGTGAGGGGCAATGGGTTTCATCAAGTATGTCAGCTGGTCATCGAAGCCCTGGGCTGCACAGCATACACTTTTTTTTAACCACTGGGCCATTCACACTGGCCTCCAGAGAACAGCTAGGCAAAGATGTGGGGTCCAGTGACACTGTGGTCATTATTCCATCAGTCCAGTGGAGGAACCTGGTGCTACATTCACAGGATGTTTAACTGAGGAAGTTGAGACTGGAACAAGTTTGACTCCTTCAGAAAAAAGTGGAGACTAGGGGTGTACAGATGGATAGGGTGAGGCCAGGAGTGGCCCATACCAGTTTTTGTAAAGGCTCTGAGTCTCCAGGGCCCCGATGGTGTAGACCTATAATCCCAGCTAGTTGGGAAGCTGAGGCACGATTGTAGATGAAGTCTTCCTTGGTGACTTATTGAGACCCCATTGAAAAAGTAGAAAGCATGGACTTTGTAGAGAGGGCAGGGACAACCACAGAAGGAATTTAAAGAGGGAAAGGCCTGGTTAGAGCATGTTGGCTACAAGAGGTGGATTAAAGGGACAGGATGGACTATGGTAGTGATTAAAGGAAAAGGTGACAGGGTGGGGATGGGAAGCAGGTGATTCTAGCATTAGATTTGAGGAACAAGGAGAGGAAGACGTCTGGCCTTGCAGGTATCTTTGGGTACTTTGAGTGGACATGGTGTCATTCAGTGTTGTAGCAATGAGGAAGGAGAGGAAACAGGGAGAAAATTCATTATTGGGGGCATTTGAGACTAATTATCTGAAGAAGTTTGAGAGGTGTTTGAATGTGTGATGTATGGCTTAATAGATCCTGGCTGGAGAGGGTGCCCTTCACGAGCAGAGGGAGCTCAGAATTTGGAAAAGCCTTCCAATGTATAGCATGGGGAGAGGCCAGGACAGACTGGGGATGGGGTGTCTCTTAGCACTGGGATTGTGCTTGCCAAGTGATCGCTGGTGGCCTAGGGGTCTAGGCTGGGACATTCACTTGGCCAGGGGAGGCAGATTGAGCGATTTGTCCAGCAGTGAAGGAGGAGTCTGATGAAGTCAATAGAAAACTAATTTTCTTTTCTGCTGGAAGAAATGAGGTGTGTGGCTGCTGGGTAATTGCAGATAACGAGGGGTCTTATTCTTAATATGCACAACAGCCATGGTCCCCAGAGTGCAGGAGACAGCAAGGATTTGAGGTGCCAGGACAGGGCTAGGCTTATTTGGGAAGAAAATACCCCTGTCATAGCTCCTCTAAGTGCCATCATAGCCTCTAGACCCTTTTTAGCCCCCTCCCCCAGGTCCCATCCTGTCCTGTTCCATCAACTGCCTAGCTCTTCCTGCTGCAGCCCCTCCCTTCAGCCTCTACCACCACAGCCTAGGCATACTCACTAAGGGAGACAAATGACGGGGCCTCAGCTGAGCGGGGTGCGTGTCCAGCCCATAAACCACGAGAATGGGTCACGTCTGGAGTTGCCATGGCCGCCACTAGCCACCCATCTGTCTTCCCACCATTCTGCCTCACACCAGACAAGCCCTGACTTCCTGAGTCCCTGGGGAAACAAGGTGTTACCTCTCCACCCCGTATCCACCAATGGCACATATATGTTGAATTCTACAAGGACCCTCGTCTGATTTGCCTGTCCTAAATCCTTGGCTAACCAGACTCCTCCTCCACCATAGTCCTTAACTAGCTGTGAGTGGTCTCCTATCCTAGGTGGAGGTGCTGGCAAGGGCGAGCATGGGGTGCTCACTGGACAGATGCAGAGGCCTCATGACCCGACCCTGACCTCACCACCACCCCTCACTTGATTGACATCAATGTACGATACTTCTGCTATGACAACATGGATCCCTTGAGGGCAGGTGGCAGCTGATGCCCTCATCGTGGCCCAGGAGCATGGCAGGGAGATGAGAGGAGTGGAGGGAGAGGCAGGTAAGGGGATGGCAAATTGGTGATGATTCTGGGCAGAACCCACGGAGTTGGGCAGTTTCTGTGCTAGGTTTACTCTAGAACAAGCTCTGGGTAGCAGCATTGCTGCTTATGGGGGTAGATTAAACCTGGCCATGTCCCCCAGAGTCCCCACAGCCCCAGGCTACCAGGACAGCATAGAGCTTCGTTTTTCAGAGACTAAAACCAGAGAAAGGGTTAGGACCTGGCTCACACAAGTGTAGTAGCCTAGTGTCTGGGAAGACAGGGTCCAGTGTGACCACACCTAGCATTGAGTACTGAGAATGAGGCAGGATGTGGTCTGACTATGCAGTTGCAGTGGCGGGGCTGACAGCACACAAACTTGGAACTCCCTAACCTGTCTGTTGGTACACAGAAACAGGTACCCAGGCCAAGTAATTGCTGGGGTCCTGGCCCAGTCATGCCAAGCCTTGTGCCTTGTCACTAGTGATTATGGCCTGGGCCACAATCCCCCACACATGCAAGTGCCGGCAAAGTCACCCTGGCCATGGGTGTGATAAATGGCCACACAGTAATGAAATGGAGACATCAAGGCGGGTGGCGGGAAGACGGAGTGTGGCGGACGGGCCGTCCCCACGCAGCAGCAACAAGAAGGATCGCCCAGCGGCCGGGGGCCGTCAAGGGAGAAATTACACATTTACTCTGCCTTTTTCTTACTGCGACGGCGCCCATACATCACTGCTGAGGCTGGGATGGGACATGCTGGCCAATTTCCAGCATGAATTATGGGACCGAGAAGCATCGAGACCAGGCTTCCTGCTGGCCTGGTATCACGCAGCCCAACCTGAAGCTGAAGATGCTGCCACCAGGGGCATCCCCACCTCCCACCCCCACTCCTCAAGCCTGTGGTTCCTGAGTCTTGACTCTGCTTCTCTGCCACACCCACCTGTGGCCATGTAGGGAAGGACTTGGGAGCCATCTAAATTTCTTCTCTTCCTCTTTAGATGACTGCAAAAACATTGCCAACATCATGAAGACACTCGCATACCGAGGCTTCATCTTCAAGCAGACGTCAAAGCCATTCTGATTGCCGAGGACGGGATGGGGCAGGACAGAATAGCTGCTTGGCCCAGCCCAGAACCATCCTCTCCCTCACCAGAGGGGGAAGGGAGAGTGGCACAGCCCTGCACCCGGAGTGTCCCCCAGCTGCCCTGTAGGCTTGTGCCCTGGGCAAGGGCTTGACCACTTGGCCCCTCTGGAGCAGGCACTTTGTGCCCCCCCCACCCTCACCCCTCACTCTCAGCCCAGTATTAGCCCCTGCCATTGTGGGCCTGGGCTAGGGGAAACCCAGGTACTCACTGCCTTCTCCCTGGTACACAGGCTTCTGCTGGGGCCAAGCTCCCCTGTGCCCCCTCCCATCCATAGTGCATGGTGTGTGGTGCCCTCAGGGCTCCAGGACAGATCAGGCCCCACCTTGTGTCCACCCCTACTCCCGCTGTGAACGTGCCACTGAATAAAGTTGGGGAAATGAGGCCCTGATGTGTGCAGAGCCATCTTTATGTGCTCATGCTATTAGCATGTGATCAACTGGCCCTGCAGAGGAAGAGGCTCAGGTTGCTGTGGGGACTCTAGACCCAAAGCTGTGCTCAAAGCTGCAGGTATCTGAGGCCACTGCTATGTGCAAAGCCATTCTGGGTATAAAAACCACAGGTGTTCAAAGTGAAGTGGTTTGGACAACACTGGAAGAGGTTAGAGGCCACTAAAGGGCCTGAATGCTGACAAGCCCCAGCTACCCTTAGGGACTATCTGTGGCAACCTCCCCATTGGCTCACCCAGCCAGAGACATGAGAAGTGCCAAAAAGGAAATGGAAGCAGTCTATTCATCTTAACAACTCTATTTACACCACACCACAAACACCCCTCTGGCTCCTCACGGTTTCTTGGCTTTCTTCACAGAAGATGAGCTGGAGGCTGATTCCCGCCGCTTCCGCTGAGGAGACACAAAGTGTTGAGGTCAGTGGTCCCCAAGGCCTGACTCAGTCTTGGTGCTTGTCACACTCAGAGAAGAGACTCATTAGCCAACTAACCCCTGCCCTCATCCACAGACAGTGGTGCCCATTCCTCTATGGGCACCAGAGGGAAGGGAATTCACATGTGCTCCCTTCCAAGGCCAAGGCACACTCCCACAGCCTGTCCAGAGTCTTACCGAATTGGGTGTGAGGGGCGCACCCACTACATCAATGATGGTGTCCTTGGTGGGGTCAGGGCCAAGTCCAGGCTCAGACCCTGCAGGCTCGGCAGAGGCTGGGGCTGGGCCTGCTGCTGGTGTGGCAGGGCCCCCCAGCACGCCCGCTCTGGCAAGTGCCTCGTGTCGGTGCCGAAGCATCTGCAGCTCGTATTCACAGTTAGCACAGGCCTGCTTGAGCTCATAGAGCAAGACCAGGTCACTCCGCAGCTCGTTGAACATGTGCACCAACTCCTCTGTGGGCGTGGGGCTCAGCTCTGAGGGGGGAAGCAGGGCTGTGCTGGGAGGGAGGCCTAGAGTATGAACGGCCCTCCCTTTGCACAGCCTTCATTCCTAGCGCCCAGGGGAGGCGGGCTTCCTGGGGGTTGTGCCCACACTCACCCACGCCGAGCTCCAGCAGCATCTGCTCCAGGGCCTTGATCTTCTTCTGCCCCACAGAGCTGGGCAGCTTCATCTGCAAGGACCCAGGCAGCTAAGTCCTCCCCCCAGGTCAAGGCTGAGGGGAGAGGCGCTACATGTGGGGTTAGCCCCAGAGGAGCAGTGAGCAGAGAGAGAACAGCTGGGAAGTGGAAAGGTCACTTCTGCACACAGCTGCCTCTACCGGTGCAGTGGCCCAAACCCAGAGAGGTGACTCACATACCCGCTGGCTCCGCAGCGTGACCCCTGCAGATTTGAAGTCCGGGAACTTGATACCTGCAGTCTCGGGGACAGCCTGAGGGAGAAAGAGTTGGGGGCCTGAGGCTGCAGGGAGTGGCCAGGGGAAGTCCCAGGGCTCTGCAGGTACCCTCCCCCCTCAACTTGCTGGGCCAGCCTCCGCACCGGCTTCTCAGCCTCCTTCTTCTGGGGAAGCTTCTTCTTGGGGGCCTTGCGCTCTGTGCGCCGCTGCTCAGCCGTAGTGTCTGCCGCAGTGATCAGCTTCTGCAGGTCTTGGCTGCGTTTCTCCCGCTCCTTTTTCCGGGCCTCAATCTTCCGCAGCTCTTGCAGCAGGTACTCCTCCTCTGCCACCTGCTCTAGTGGGAGGAGGGCGGCATGGAGGGGGGGCGGCCAGGTGAGGGAGAGCCGAAGGAGAGCTGGGGAGAAGTGGGAATGGCTGGCGGTAGGAGGGAGGGAGCTGGCACCATGGAGGGGGGCCAGGCAAAGGTTTGGGTGTGGACAAGTCAGACCTGCTCTGGGGTCCGGTTGTAGAGCCGCTCCAGCTGTTCCTTCCGCCGCCGCTCATGCCCGGCATCAAATACTGGTATCTTGAGGTCTGTGCCTGGCACGGCCCGCACATTGGCAAGCTTGGCACAGATGTGGTAATACCGCTCCTTCAGGTCCTCCACAGAACGCTTCTGAGGATCACGACAGGGGGCATGTGGTAAGATGGCATGACACGAGGATCAAGGCCTTCACAGAAATGGACGCCAGCTCACCTTGAACTGCTGGTGGTCATACCGGTCATGGATGACGACGAAGCGCAAGTCAAAGCGGCGGCTGAGGTCAAAGAGGTGGTCAGTCTCTGCCTTCGTCCATGCGTCGTCATGGAGATACAGCTGGTACTCCTGCTCTGAATACACAGGCACCTGCACCGTCTACCGCAGAGAGACACTGTGAGGACACGCCCCGGTCGTGGTGTGTCCAGTGAGCCCTGGCACCGTGACCACAGCTCCTCCTGTTGACTACCAGCCCTCAAGCTAGGCAAAAGCTAATCCTCTACCTGGTCACTTGCAGAGGGGAGCCTGTGGAGTGAGAAAAGATGGTATCTGCTTGGGACAGTGGCCTGCTGATTCGCTTCAGGAGCAACTTAACCCTGTCTTCAGAACAAGGCACCCGCTCCTGCCCAGCTCATAAGCACTTCTGTGGAATCCAAAGGTAAACTCTGGAGTCAGGCAGATGCTACAAACTCCAGTGATCTGGAGAACAGGCCAGGAGCATAGTTCTTGTCTGAAGCACTGCTGCCTCCCAGTGGTTATAGTGGGACTTGCAGTCCAGGACTCCAAGGTTGGGCATCTACAGTAATGAGGTCTGAATCTTCAAGAGCAGGGGCAATCCAGTTCATTCCCTACCTTTAGAACTCAGCGCTTCATAGGTACCAGTGCCCTTTCCTCCCTATGCCAAGGTCTCCCCCACTGACAGCACCATCACCAGCCAGTGCTGGCCCGGGATGGGGAAGTTTCACATGAGCTCAAAACCACAACTAGCTGTCTTTTCAGTCAGGTCTTAAGACTCCTCCTAACGAGTTCCCACACTCCTGGACCTTGCTCAATTCTGAATTCATCCCTCTCCTCAGTGGCACCACCACCTAATCCAGTTGCCCACACTAGAAGCCCTCAGGCATCGCCTTTGTTGCTGTTTGGAGATAGGGTCTTGCTATGTAGTTCTGGCTGCCCTGGTATCACTATTTAGCCAAGCTGATATCTAACAGCAATTCTCCTGCCTAGAGTGAGACCCAACCTAGAAAAAAACAAAACAACAACAAAAAAGGGAATGGAATTAAATGCATGGGGGAAGATAGATAACTAAGCCTTGTAAACCAGAGAAATTTTCTAGAGGAAATGATATCGGAAAGAGACCCAAAGGATGAGAATGTTGTGTCAGTAGAAGGCACGCAGAAGTGAGAGTCAAGGCAAGGGAAGAGCCTGGTATGTTCTAGAATCTAGAAGTCGGAACTCTGGATCAGAGAGAAACCTAACAACCTCCCCACTGGCCTCTGCCTCCATTCATTCCTCTTCCAATCAATTCTCCATCTGCAGCCAAGCTGTGACCTCTGCGAAGTGCCAAAGGGCAGTGTGCAGTCCAGTTGTTCGCAGGCTCACCAGTGACCCGATAAGGCACTGAACAAGGCATATACAGCAGCTATCAGGTGCTGCTAAGTGTGATATGAATGAGGATTGTGCTGTCCTTTTTATTAAGAACTTTAATATATGAATAGAATGCAAATTGGCCATATACCCATTGAGGTTCCCCGGCCTCAAGCTGTGTCAGTTTCTGCTGGACTACAAACAAAAAGACCTGTCAGAACAGATATGAGGTCCACTATTCTAGATGTTACCATGTCTCCCTTAACCACCTCAAAGCTCCCACCTCCAGGATAAAGAGCCTTCTCGATAGTTCACCCAAGTCCTCAAGAGCAAGGGGTATCCAAACGCGTCCCCACCTTGAGGGCTCAGCACAACGCAGGTAGCAATGACCATCACTAACAGATGCCTGATATGGTCTCTAGTAGCTGCTAGCCCCATGGACCCAGAGTTCTGGCTTCTAGATTCTAGAATATACCAGGATCTTCTCTTGCCTTGACTCTCACTTCTGCGTGCCTTCTACCAACACAACATTCTCATCCTTTGGGTCTCTTTCCGATATCATTTCCTCTAGAAAATTTCTCTGGTTTCCAAGGCTTAGTTACATACCTGCCCCCCATACATTTAATTCTATTCCATTCCTTTTTTTGTTTTGTTTTCTAGGTAGGGTCTCACTCTAGCTCAGGATGACCTGACACTCACTCTGTAGTCCTAGGCTGGCCTCAAACTCACATCAATTCTCCTACCTCTGCCTCCAGAGTGCTGGGATTAAAGATGTGCACTCCCACGCCTGGCCCTTCCATTCTTTAAAGGCCTCAAAATTCAAGGTTCTCACAGTCAATTCAAGAAGACCTATTCAGTCAACAAATATTTATCATGGACCTATTATACCTATCCTGGGGACATCGTACTGACATGGGTCCTTTGCCTCTCAAATCCCACCATAAAATGGAAAAAATAGTCATTTTAAGCCAGGCGTGATGGCGCACACCTTTAATCCCAGCACTCAGGAGGCAGAGATAGGAGGAGGACTGCTGTGAATTCAAGGCCACCCTGAGACTACATAGTGAATTCTAGGTCAGCCTGGGCCAGAGTGAGACCCTACCTCGAAAAACAATCAAACAAACAAACAAAACAACAACAAAAAAGTCAATGTACGATGTGGTGAGTTTGATGACCAAAGCAATACCTAGGGTATAACAAGCAACATCAAATAAAACATGAGGGAAAGAGTTGGTTAGTGAGGCCTAGTTAAGTGTTTTGTTTTTTTTGAGACAGGGTCTCTTGCATCCCAGGCTGACCTTGAACTCCTGATCCTCCTGCCTCCACTTCCCAAATTCTGAGATTGCAGGCAAGGGCCACCACACTGGGCTGAGTGAACTAGTAAGGGAGAGCAGAGAGAACAGTGTAAGCAGAGCATGAGAAAACAAACAAAAACACCAGCTCCCTGAGCGGAGAGCATGCTGGGAAACAAGGGTTAGATGGAGACATGGAGAATGGTGGGTGAGAAGACCTGTGCACCCTACTGTGGAGTCTGCAACTGTCCTGAGGGAGACAGTCAAGCTGGTTTGAAGAAGAGTAGAAGGTTGTGTCTCATATCAAAGACCAGTGTGGCAGCACGGAAGATGGGAGGCCGTCACATGACCCAAAAGGCTGCAGGTGAGCGGCCCGGCAAGGGGGCACTGAGAATACCCAGGACATGGGTGTGAAGGGCAAGGGACGCCTGGCTGAGCAAGAGTGGATACGGGGTGGGTGTGGGGGGAGGAGTGTCACTGAGTGGGACCCTGATGAAAGCACAGTACTAGAAAGGACGACCATCAGCTCATTTAATTCGGCCATCATTCTCCACCATGTAGTCACCCAGAACTTTCTTTTTTTTTTTTTTTTCCAGATCTTTCTTAAACTCATCAGATCCTGACACTACTCTGCTTAAATATGTCAGTGGCACACGCCTTTAGTCCCAGCCCTCAGTAGGCAGAGGGAGGCCAGTCTGAGACTACACAGTGAATTCTTGAGCCTGGCTGCCATGGTCCTTCTGGACCTGGCCCCTGCTGACTACTCAGGTCTCACCTCTCAACATGCCCTACCTTAGGTTTCAGGCTTTATCAACATGGAAATGCCTAGAACATCAAATATGCATGACCCTTTAAATGTTCCTCTTCTATCTTTTCTTATGGTATTCTATCTGCATGAAAGTCAATACACTGCATTTAATACAAACCTAGTGACATTACCCATGACCTTCAGACTTTCCCAGGATAGCATATCCCACCAAACTGTAACTCCCTCTAGCTTCCTCCAATCCTCAACAATACACAGTTTTCTCAAGATAGACATGCCTCACTTCTTTTTGTGTTTTTAATGCATAGGCCTCAACTTGTATGGGGTAGGAGGTACTAAAGACAGTAATCTTTTGTCTTTGTATTAATTTGCTTTATCCAACTTCCCTCCTGCTACCTCAGATGCCTCACCTCTTTGCTGTCCCTTCTCATGTATCTCCAGCCTCCTCCTTCACTGGACCCGAGGGGCCTAAGGATGATGGGAGGATAAAGGAAACCCTGGTTTGAGATGGTGGTAACAGATTCACACTTGGCTCAGTCTAACAATCCATGAACTGGGCTGGGGAGATAGCTCAGTGGTTAAAGGCTTTTGCTTACAAAACCTGCTGTCTGGGGCTCAATTCTCCAGTACCAATATAAAGCCAGATGCACAAAGTGGTACATGCATCTGGAGTTTATCTACAGCAGCAGAAACCCTGTGTGCCCATACTCTCTCAAATAAATATATATTTTAAAATAAGGGGCTGGATATGGCTCATCAGGTATAAGGCTTGCTTGCAAAGCCTAACTTCCTGATTTGATTCCCCAGTACCCATCTAAAGCCAGATGCACAAAGTGGTGCATGTGTCTAGAGTTCATATGCAGTGGCCCTTGTTTGCCCATACTCTCTTATTCTTTCTGTCTCTGACTCAAATAACTGAATAAATTTAAATTTTTTAAAGAGGAATTTTCCAGCTCTGGGATCTCCTCTTCCCATAGGAGGCTGTTCTCTCTGCTTGTTTTACCTCTTACTTTGAAATAAAACTTTCTTCTTTTAAACAAACAAACAACTGTGAACTAACTATTCGGCAGAAAGTATCCAGGTCCAACCAGCTGTACAGGCACAAGAATTCCAGGCTTCAGCCCCTCATGTTTAGGCTCTAAGCCTACATCATCTCAAGCCACATCCCCAGAATCTTAGGACCAGGAAGTCTTAGCCCAGTCTAGTTTTGCCTCTCACCAGCTAGGCGAGTCTAAAAAAGGCCCTGCTCTGGCTGAGTCTCAGCAGTCTTGACCAAAACTCTCTGAGCTTGGTTTAGTGCTGCTCGAAGATGAAGAATACAGGCAGAGTTGTTAAATGTATTAGAAGGAGAATCAGCCTGGCATGACATCCCACCACTCAGAAGGCAGGAGGAGCACTATGAGTTTGAAGCCAGCCTGGGACTACAGAGTGAGTTCTAAGTCAGCCTGGGCTAGGGTGAGACCTTGCCTTGAAAAACAAAAAAACACAAAACAAAACAAAAAAAAAAGTGGAGGGTAGAGTGTGTGTGGGGGGGAGAACCAGCAAGACTCAGTGACTGATACATACATCCCTGAGGTGCAGCTGAAACAGAAATGGCACCTTCTCGGAAAGACCCTCTCTGGCTCTGCTCTCTCACTGTAGAATTCATTCTGCTTCATTTCATATGCATTCCAATTCCAGTTCCATCATATTGGTGACTCTTACTGGAAAGATTTCATTTTATTTTATTTCTTTACATGGTTGCCACCCTTGCCTTCTCTGTCCTGTTACTAAGAACTAAGGGAGAAGACTTAAGTCAAAGATGATTCCTGGGCTGGGGAGATGGCTCAGTGGTTAAAAGCACTTGCTCCCAAGCCTTCCAGCCTGGGTTCAATTTCCCACTACCCACATAAAGCCAGATGCACAAAGTGGCACATGCATATGGAGTTTGTTTGCAGTGGCAAGAAGCCCTAGTGTGCCCATTCTCTCTCTCTTCTTGCAAACAATTTTTTTTAACAAGAGATAATTCCCAAGTTTATAATATGAGTGGGCAATAGTGACATTCCCTGAGCAGGGAGCAAGTTTAGGGGTGAGAATACAGGGAAGATTATGAGTTCTTTTCAAGGAGACCTGCTTGATGTGAAGCACCCGTAGGACATTCAGAAAGGGACATTATTAGAATACTGAGAGAGAAAAACTGAAGCCACAGGGTACATAAGACACACTAGGGAGAAAATACAGAACAGGGAAGGACCTAGGCTGGCACTCTGAGGAATGGCAATATTTAAAAGGCAAGAGAAGCCTCTCAAACTCAGAGTAGGTTCATGGAAGGACAGGATCTCTGACCCAGGACTGAGTGAGGAACCATGGAGGGGCAGAGTATGCTCTAGAGAGCTCATGCAAGGGGCTCGGGTGGGTAAGCCATGTTGGCCTGTGTCTGCAGAGCAGTGGCTCACCTTATTGAATCTGGCAAAAGGGTAGTCCTTGCCTTCCTCTGCTGCCCGCCGCCAGTGGAAGAACATGGCTCCATCCTTTCGGGCTGGGTTGGTAAATGGCATCCACTTCCAGGGCCGCACCTTCTTGGACCCCAATTTGGCCTTCACTGTACGGTAGCCCTGACCAGTGTCACTAGGCAGCAGTGGGGGTGCATCCCTGGCAGTGGAGTTGAGGGAGGTGGGAGGTTAGAATCAGAAGGAGCAAGACATCGGAGATCCTCCTGCATCCATCCCACTAAGCAAGCGGGAGCCCTGGCTGGGAGAAGGGAGGTGGGGAAAGAACGGGAAGAAAAATGGAATTAGAGACATGCCAGGTCAGGGGCCAGAGTGTGGGGGACTTGGGATCCCAATACTTGCTTCTTGTCAGAATAGAGCAGTGCATAGACCTCCCGATGCATGCCCTCGGGTCTCTTGAAGGTCAGTGTTTCAGAAGATTTCTTGGACTTTTTCTGAGAAGGCAACCACAATAAAGAAACTCAGCCTAGAGGTCCTTTCCTGAAAATTCTTTACATAGCACAGTCTCTGAACAAGCCTTCAAATGACACATAAAGGCACAGAAAGCCTCACCCAGTCTGAGCAGGTCATTCTCTGCCCCGCCCCCATCTCATCTGGGTGGGCTCCTGGCCTGTCAAGAGTAGAAAACCCTTCCTCCGCCTCCCAGGTTGTCACAACCGCTGGCTTTCTCGTCCCAAAAGCTTACAGGTGTCCCATTCTCTTGTTCCTCCCATCGTCCCACCTCCTCCATGTCTTACACTCTGGGTCCCGATGGGTCATTTTGATCCTGCATCTCCCGGAACGACCAGCACGCCCCCTCTCTTTCCCCGTGGCCCCCTTCCCGATTCCTTCCCAGCCATCACCGCCGTGGCCCAGTGCCCATACCTTGTCGGGGTTGATAATATCCTTCTTGCTGATGGTACCGGAGGCTGCATCTCCCTCTGGGCCTCCGAGTTCTAGAATGTCCCGTACATCTGCCCCGGTAGCCATTGCACCTGAGAGGTTGGGGGGCAGCACCCGAGGTCAATGCCTGAGGAGAGACCCGGCTCAGGTCAGGGGGTGGGGCCGCTCCAGTGACCAGCGAGGGCGGGACGAGGGCGCGCGGGGGTCCCCGACGGCCCCCCACCTGGATATCCGGGCCGCGGCCACCGCGCCCCTAAGCCTGCCAGACCCACTGGCAGAAACTTCCGGTTGTGCGTGTTAGAAAGGCGACCACCGGAAACACTTCCGGTCGGTGCTTGGAGGAAAAGGAGCCGTGTGGCTGCCAGTGTGAAAGGTTCCGGCCGCGGGAGACCGCGAGAGAGAAGTCACGTGATTCCCAAGTCCTGGTCCTTCATGGACCTCATGCAAATTGGAGTGGTGCCTGCTTCCATGGAAACACCAGTGGGGCCCAAGTACGTCGAGGAAAGAGATGCTGAGCTCCTGGAAGAGAGCTGGGCAGGTGATGAGAAGACAAAGGCGACCAGCAGCTGTCCCACTCCGCTCCTGCAAACATGGGGAATCTAGTGTGGAGCAGGTCCCCGGACCAAGATGCGCCCAAGACCCCGGATGGAAGCTGCTCGAGCCTTTCTACTAAGGTTAAACCTATATAAACCTGCCAGGTGTGGTGGCGACACACCTTTAGTCCCAGCACCTGGGAGGCTGAGGTAGGAGGATGGCCGTGAGTTCAAGGCCAGCCTGGAGCTCCAGAATCCCAAATCAGCCTGGGCAAGACCCTACCTTGACCCCCTCCCCTCCCCAACCCACAAAAAATAAAAATAAAACATACATACACTTGATGTTACAATAACTTTACTCCTGAATCTATTCCCAAGAGAAGTAAGTGCTTATGTTCATCAAAAGACACGAACACAACAACAACCACAGAAGGTTGAAAAGAGTTCAGATCTCTCAGCAGTAGAACTGAATTGTGATCTGTCCACCAATGAAATACTGTAACCGATGAGAAAGAATAAACTACTGCTTTGTGTAAGAAAATGAACGAGGGCTGGAGAGATGGCTCAGCGGTTAAGGCACGTGCCTGCAAAGCCCAGGTTTGATTCCCCAGGACCCATGGAAAGCAGATGCACAAGGTGGTGCATGCTTCTAAAGTCAGTTTGCAGCAGCTTGAAGCCCTGGCACATCAATTTTCCCTGTCTCTCTTCTATCTCTCCCTCCCTGATTGCAAATGAATAAATATATTTTTTTCAGTGAAAAGTGAAGAAATGAGTTTATTTACTCAGAAATCCAACTCAAACAGAAAAGTGACAGCTCTTGATATAAAAAACATAGTGAAAATTAAAAATTAATTAAGAAAGCCAGAGCCTGGTGTGGTGCTGTACACCCTTAATTCCACTTGACAGGCAGAGGTAGGAGGATCTCCATGAGTTTGAGGCCGCCCTGAGACTATCTACATAGTGAATTCCAGGTCAGCCTGGGCTACAGCAAGACCCCACCTAAAAAAAAAAAACAAGGATTTTTTTTGGGGGGGTGAGGGGTTTTGAGGTAGGATCTCACTCCAGCCCAGGCCAACCTGGCACTCACTCTGTAGTCCCAGACTGGCCTCAAACTCCCAGCGATCCTTCTACCTCTGCCTGCCCAAGTGCTGGGATAAAAGGCATGGGTCACCATGCATAGCAAAACAAGAATTTTAGTAAAGATATTTTTTTAAAAGAATATGAATGAATCCACTGATACAACATGGAGAAGAAAGCATGCGTGAGTGCAATACTGTGTGATTTTATCGTCAGCAGAGCTGATCTATCATGCTAGCTAGAGGTCAGAACAGTGGGGTGGATATCAAAAGAGAAGTCATAAGGGCTTTTATTAGAATGCCAGAAATGTTCTATCTACTACAGGAGGGGGCTGCTGGAACGGAACCCAGGGCCTTGAGCATTCTATGCATGCATTCTACCATTGAACTACAACTCCAGACCTATTCTATAACTTGATCTGGGGGGGGTATGTGGTCACATATGCAAACATCCATTGAGCTGTCACATTTAAGATATATGCTTGGGGGGGGACCTGGAGAGATGGCTAAGCAATTAAAGGTGCTTGCTTGCAAAGCCTGCCAGCCAGGGTTCAATTTCCCAGCACCCACATAAAGCCAGGTGCAAAAAGCTGTCTGGTGCACCCATACACACACAAATACATACATACATACATGCACTTTTTAAAGAACATATACTTGAGGAGCTGAAAGCATAGCTCAGTTGGTAGTGTGCGTGCCTAGCACGCACAAAACCCTGGGTTCCATCCCCATAAACCAAGCATGGTGACACACACCTGTAACCCCAATACTTGGGAGGTTGAGGCAGGAAGATCAGTAGTTCAAGGTCATCTTCAGATACATAGCAAGTATGAATCTAGCCTGGGATGCATGAGACCATCTCAAAACAACAACAAGAAGTAATCACTGAACACCTTATGTGAGCTGAGTTGTGCTTACAAATAGGATGGAGGGCTGGAGAGATTGCTCAGTGGCTAAAGGCACTTGCTTGTATATTAGAATGGACCCCAAAGAAATATTAAAGCAAAACGGACATGTTTGGAGGCTTCTATCTTCATAGATGTGTCAACCACTTCCTCCAGTTGGGGTTGGGGAAGCATCTGTTCTACAGAATAATGCACAAAACAAGTCTATACTGTCTGGTTCTAAACTTCAGCCAAATGCAACCTTGAGCCTTCGCAATGCATACTGACTCCCTAATAAATACCACGTTACTCCTGATGATTGCAATGGAAATATCTGACAAGACAATGGCCTTCAGTTATGATCACCACGTGAGAAATACTATTTTCCTGCCACAAACAGATGGGTATGTTGGCTGATGTTCTTTCTGTTGTATTGGTTACTTGCTGAGCCAATCCTTCTACAGCCTGCATTCACTTACAAACTTCTTTGTTCAGGCTTTGGCTTTTCCAAGCTAAGGAAATCAATATAAATTAAAATAAGTGATTAAGGTGTTATACCTTGTTGCCCCTTAAAGAGTTACAAATCTTTGAGTCTGGAGGCAACATGTACTGCATTCAGTCATGCTCTGACTGGCTTATCCAGAAACCTGCAAGATTTGAAAGGAGCTCTGATCAAAAAGAGTTGTACAGGGCTGGAGAGATAGCTCAGTGGTTAAGGTGCTTGCCTGCAAAGACTAAGGATCTGGGTTCGATTCTCCAGTGCCCATGTAAGCCAGATGCACAAGGTGGCACATGCATCTGGAATTCATTTGCAGTGGTTAGAGACCCTGGGATGCACACGTTCTCTCTCTCCCTCTCTCTCTCTCTCAAATAAAAATAAATTTAAAAATTGTAAAAGGGTTGTATGAAGAAAAAATTTTAAAATAAAAAGACAAAAAGAAAGGGTTGTGTGGCAGGTCCAGCTTAATCAAACCCCAGATGTTGGAAACATTTTGTGACAAAGGTCTAATGTATGTCTTCTGTCAATCCCAACAGGAGAATCACAGTGCAGGTGTCCAGGGTTCCAAGGCCTATGATCTCACCTGCAAACAACTGATCATTGCGCAAAAGGCAGCTTCTGGGCTGCAGAGATGGCTCAGGGGTTACTTGACAGCCCAGGATCGTATTCCCAGTACCTATTTAAAGCCAGATGTACAAAATCATGCATGCATCTGGAGTTTGTTTGCAGAGGCAAGAGACCCTGGTGCACCTACTTTTCCTCTCTCCCTCTTTTGCTCTCTCTACTTGCAAATAAATATATATTTTTTTACAAGGCAGCTTCTGGACCCCACAACAAACTGATGTCCTGAGCATGAAATGATAACAGACAGCTGTCAACATGAACTGAATGTGCTCTCAACCTCCAGCACCCTGAGGTGGGGGTGCATGTCAGCATTGCATACTTAGGGATCTTTATTCTTTTCCATTGTAAATATTTTTTTAATATTTTATTTATTCATTTTTCAAGCAGAGAGATACAGAGAAAGAGAGAGAGAGAGAAAGAGAGAGAGAGAGAGACTGCACCAGGGCCACCACCTTGTGGTCTGGCTTATGTGGGTCCTGAGGAATTGAACCCGGGTCCTTAGGCACTGGAGGCAAGTGCCTTAACCGCTGAGCCATCTCTCCAGCCCATCCATTGTAAATATTTAAAGCTGTAAATTTCACCCTACTCACTGCTTTAGCCACACCCTACAAACTTTCATATTTTTATCACCATTCTAAATTCCCTTATGATCTTGTTGATGTGGGGATTATATAGAGAAGTGTCTTGGTTAATTTCCAAAAATTTCAGTTTCAGTGTTTTTCATTTTTGGGGTTTTTATTTTGTGGCTCAAAAGCAAATAAACAAAAAGATGATTGAGCCAGGCGTGGTGGTGCACACCTTTAATCCCAGTACTCAGGATGCAGATGTGGGAGAATCCACTGTGAATTCAAGGCCAGCCTGGGACTACAGAGTGAGTTCCAGGTCAGCCTGGGCTAGAGTGAGACTCTACCTCGAAAAAAACCAACCAAACAAATAAAAAGATGGTTGACAATATATCCA
This sequence comes from Zapus hudsonius, assembly GCA_004024765.1. Lineage (NCBI taxonomy): Eukaryota > Metazoa > Chordata > Mammalia > Rodentia > Dipodidae > Zapus > Zapus hudsonius. The sequence continues at coordinate 11,024 of PVHP010000990.1, read as the reverse complement.
TATCTTTATGCCTTTTCAGTTTTTCATCTACTTTTTGCTTAGCTATTGACAGCTGAGAGAAGTGTTCCTCTCTGCAGCTCTGACTGGGGGATTGTCTGCTCCTTTAAAAAATTCTGACCATATTTGCTCCATATAGTTTGAAGCTCTGTTATTAGGCACATGCACATTTATAATTGGTGTGTTTCTTCCTGGTGAGCCAACCTTTGCATCATTACAACATATCCACTAGTATTCTGATGTGAGGCTTATCTTCGTTTTTGTTTGTAGTGTGTGTGTGTGTGTGTGTGTGTGTGTGTGTGTGTGTGTGTGTGTGTGTGTGTTCTCCTGGATGTGGGAATACCATGCAGATGTGTGTGCATGCATGTGGAGGTCAGAGGTCAGCCTCAGCTGTCATCCCCAGGAATTCCATCTAGCTCCTTAAAGACAGCTTGGAGTTTACCAATTAGACTAGCCAACAAACCCGGGAATCCCGTCTCTGCCTCCTCAGCCCGACATTAGGGGCACGCACTACCATGTCCGCACTGACATGGGTTCTGGTCTTCCTGACTGCGCCATCTCCCCAGCCCTGGAGACTTAGCATGGGCCCACATCTTCAGGCACTGATCAAATCATTCTTTTCTTCACTCTGTCCAGAATAAAGGAAATTCCTCTTCACTGTGCAGTTTGCGTTCTTTCTGCTATGCACGCTGTGTGGTGCAGGGCTGGTTTGGCTCCTCAGGGTGATCATCGTAGCCTCAAGCAAGGGCTGCCTTCCACATTAGGGGGATTTTCACTGCCGATTGTGAATGCTGATTTCCTGCCTGCTTGGACACCGTCAGTTATAATAGTTCATAGTCCTTATGTTCTCCAGGAAGCACAAGCAGCCAGACTCCTCCAAGAAAAGTTGAACAACCCCAAGAGTGCTAATCATCAGAGAAACTAATTATTATCAATGAGCTACATTTCTGTAAGTTGACAAGCTGAAGATGACCAGTAGGTGAGTACTAATTGACTTTCCCGTAGTGGAGTTGTTTGTTAATTCTTTAAATTGGCATTCAAAGCATATATCTATATCATTATCGTGTTCTAACTTATCCCTCACATACCAGAGGATTCCTTATTTACACAAGTTCATTTTTAGAACACATAAATTGAAAATAATCCCAATTCAAGTAAATGACTTTAACCACTAAGCAATTTTCTCTAACCCCAATTTTCCCAGTTCAAAGATAGCTTAGTGGGCTGGAGAGATGTCTCAGTGGTTAAGGCACTTGGCTCCAGTGCCTGAGGCCCCCGGTTCAATTCCCCAGGACCCACATAAGCCAGACCCACAAGGTGGTGGCCCTGGTGTTCTCTCTCTCTCTCTCTCTCTCTCTCTTTCTCTCTCTCTCCTTGAAAATAAATAAATAAATAAAAAATAGCCCAGTGCTGTAGTTATCTTCACATCATTAGGACAAAACACTCAACTGAAAGCAGTGGATGGGAGTGAGGGGCTTGCTTCAGCTGATAGTCTCCAGGGGAAGCTTCTTGATGGCAGGGGAAAGCATGGCATGAGCAGAGGCTAGACATCACCTCCTTGCCACAGCAGGTAGAAAACAATGTCAGAGAATAAGCTGAGCTCTGGCAAAGGGGAGCTGGCTATAACACCCCGAAGCCTACCTCCAACAGCATACCTCCTCTTGCAAGGGTCCGCCTCCCAAATTACCACCAAATAGGGACCAAGCACTCAAAACACTTGAGTTTATGGGGACATTTGCTTCAAACTACCATATTCACCCTGGCCCCCATAGACTCATGACCATCCATGATATAAAAAGCATTCAGTCCATCAGGGATGATGGTGGTGCATGCTTTTAATCCCAGCATTTGGAGGGAGAGGTAGGAGGATTGCTATGAGTTCGAGGTCAGCCTGAGACTACGCAGTGAGTTCCAGGTCAGCCTGAGTTAGACTGATAACTTACCTCAAAAAAGCATTCAGTCCAATTACATAAGTCCCCAAAGTTTTTTTTATAAATCACAAAACTGTTTAATAGCTAAAGTCAGCCAGAAGCACAAAGTGGTGCATGCATCTGGAGCTTGTTTGTACTGGCAAGAGGCCCTGGTGCCTTCTCTCTCTCTCTCTCTCTCTCTCTCTCTCTCTCTCTCTCTCTCTCTCTCTCTCTCCTTGAAAATAAATAAAATATTAAAAAATAGCTGGGCAAGCCGGGCATGGTGGCACACGCCTTTAATCCCAGCACTTGGGAGGCAGAGGTAGGAGGATTACCATGAGTTCAAGGCCACCCTGAGACTACATAGTGAATTCCAGGTCAGCCTGGGCTACAGTGAGACCCTACCTCGAAAAACCAAAAAAAAAAAAAATAGCTGGGCATGGTGGCACACACCTTTAATCCCAGCACTTGGGAAGCAGAGGTAGAAGGACTGCTGTGAGTTTGAGGCCACTCTGAGACTACATAGTGAATTCCAGGTCAGCCTAGGCTAGAGTGAAACCCTACCTCAAACAAACAAAAATTAAAAATATTTTTATAAAAGCTAAAGTCCAAAGTCTCCTCTAAAACTTAAGATAGTCTGCCAGCTGGGACCCTGTAAAATCAAAACATAAGTTACCCACACACAATGGCACATTCCTACTGTAAAGGAAGGCATGACAAGAGAAGACTGAGCTAAAGTGAGATCTAAAACAAGCTGGGCAAATATCAAGTCCTGCATTTCCATAGCTATCTGGCATCTGAACCCTGTGGCAAAGTTTCTGGGGTTCCAATTCTGTCCCTCCATCTGGGCTGCCCACAGCCCAAAGAAAACTCCATCCACCCAAGCCAGCAACTCTCCTTGGATGCCACCCCATATTCCTATCATCTCTAAAATCCTAGGATCTCCACTGCTACCCACACTTCATCCAGGCCTTCCAGGGCCTCCATACAAGGACTGCAACAGCCCTGACTCACATCGCCCGGTGTTCATCTCCAAAACATCACAAATCCAATGACCTTTTCTTTCCTTCATGTGTTATACCTACATCAGGAAGAAAGGAAGAAAGAAAGAGAAAAAATGAAGGAAAGAAAGAGGAAGAAGGGAGGGAAGGAAATAAAGGAGAAGAAAGGGCCGGAGGGAATAATGAAGGAAGGAAACACAAGCATGTATCAGGGCTGTGGTAGAAATATTTGTCTAACAGGTGTGAGGCTCTGGGTTCAATCCCCAGTACCACCTCTATGAACTTAATTTATTATACCAATTCAAAACAAAACATGATTATCTTAATAAATTCAACTCTCATTGATGACTTAAAAGAAATAAATCTAACAAACTACCAAAAATATACCTATAATTTGATATAGTTTGTTTTCAATAAAATGGTGAGAAAAACCTATAGCAAATGCTACACTTAATGATGAAACAACACAATTCCAAGTGAAGTTAGAGACAAGAATGACCTTTATCACACTACATTTCAAAACGGTACCAGACATCCTCACTAATGCAACCAGAGAAGGAAAGGAGTAAGTGGTATACACATTCCCTAAGACGAGGCAAATGGTGATTATTTCCAGGTGACACGCACACTTACATAGGTAATCTCAAGAAAATCAATTGACAAACTATTATCACTAATAAGAAAATTCAGCGAGGTGACCATATACAAGAGCAATGTACACAAATCAATAGCTTTCTTCTACACCAGCAATCACCAACCAGAAAATGCCACGGGGAACAAGATTCTATTCACAATAGCAACAAAAACTATTAAGCACCTAAGAATAAGACTAGAAAGAGAATGTCAGATCCTCAAGGAGAGTTCAGCATTAGGGGATCCACCAATCTAGTTAATCACATTGATCAAATGAAATTGAAAACTCCATAATTGTATTGGATAACAGCAGAGAAAATACAAGAACCACTTCTGGCAAAAACACGAAGTAAAATGAGAGGAAGGATATTTTCTAAGTATGATGAAAACGTCTAGGGTCGGGGAGAAGTGTGCTTTTAAAGGAAAAGCAAGTGTCCTATGAGATGGCTGAATATTGAAGTCTCTGCCATTAAATTTGAAAACAAAGCAGGAACCATTACTATCTTTCAAAACGATTTTGGTTAAAAATGAAATCGAGGATTTGACAGGCGGAGTAAAAACCTCCTATACGTTCCAGAGCACGCGAGATGGGGAACACATCCCTTCCATACACAGACGGCTTTGAGGTCATCTTCCAAAATAGAATGGAGACTGCAGTCTCGACTGTAGAGAGACTGATAACGAGGGTCTTTCTTCTTGTCAAAGCCGTTTCCAAGCATTGCCAGAGACTACTTGCACAGCTGCCCTCTGATGGAAGGAAATGATTTTTTTTCAGTTTTTATTTTGAGCAGGGTCTGATTCTAGTCCAGGCTGACCTGAAACTCAAGGCAACCATCCTCAAATCAACCTCCCCAGTGCTGAAATTACAGACATGAGCCACCCTGCCTGGCTTTGAAGGAAAAACAAATTTTTTGAGGGTGGTCTCACTTTACCCCAGGCTGACCTGGAACTCACTCTGTAGTCCCAGGCTGGCCTCAAACTCACGGAGCTCTTCCTACCTCTGCCTCCCAAGTGCTGGGATTAAAGGCATGCACCATCAAGATTGGCTCATAAAAATAGTTAATTATTGTTTGTAGTGGTTTTGCTCCTGTAGCAGTGGGGGTCTGGCCACAGAGGGGTGGGTGCCAGCAATACAGCCAAGCTTCTGTGGGCACAAACAATTGCCAGCCCAATGGGTCAGAGTTGTGATAATTGTCATGATCAGACATTGTACGCTGTTTCGGATACTGTCATAGTCAGCCACCCGCCCTTGGATGACTCTCCAAACCAGGCACAGTTATGGGAGGAAAGTATTTATTGAAGCTACAGATTCAGGAGAAGTTCCATAATGGTGAAAGAGGCTGGACCCTTTCACAGGTCCAAGCAGAGAGAGAGAGAAAGAGAAAGAGAGAAAGAGAGAGAGAGAGAGAGAGAGAGAGAGAGAGAGAGAGAGATCATCACCAACACCACACACAGAACAGCAAGCAGTCAGGGAGGCAAAGGAGAAAAATCTTCCCCTTTATATGGCCTTCGGATAAGGTCTTGCAACCCTATCCCAGATTTAATGGCTTCCTGAGTCTCTGGAATTTCCTTCCTACACTGCCCTTACAGGAAGGGATGTCTACTTTTAACTTCCCTGAGCTTCCTTACATCCTGCCCCCTACTGAGAGGCTGCCTTCCTGTAAACATCCTCAGAGACCCATCCAAGATTACTAAAAAGGTCAAGTTGACAACAATACCTAACCATCACAGATACTATGGGCTAGTGTCTCTTCCTTTCTTTTCAAGCAGACACTTTAATAATTGATCTATCTCCTCAGCCCCTCTCTTTCTTTTTTAATGCTAGGGATTAAGCCCCCAAGCCTTATGCACCTAGGGCAGCACGCTTCCACCCCATCTCCCCAGCTCTGTTGAATTCTTCTTGGGTCAAGGTCTCAAGTGCATCCTCCTACCTCTGCCTCCCGAGTGCTGGGATTAACGGCGTGCGCCACCACGCCCGGCTTAATAAAATATTTTTTAAAAAAACAAAAATAACGTATTCCAGCCAAGGCCAGACATGATGACACACACCTGTAATCCCTTAAGTGATGGAAACAAGAGAATCAGTTTGAGATATCCTTGGCTACACAGAAAATTCCAGGCCAGCCTGGGATACAGGAGACCCTGCCTCAAAAAAAAAATGGGCTGGAGAGATGGCTCAGCGGTTAAGGCGTTTGCCAGAAGTCTGAGGACCAGAGTTCAATCCCCCAATTCCCACATAAAGCCAGATGCACAAGGTGGTGCATGCATCTGGAGTTCATTTGCCATAACGAAAGGCCTTGGTGCACCCATTCTCTCTGTCTGTCTCTCCTCTCTCTCTTTGCTTGCAAATAAATAAATAAAAATTTTAAAACCTATAATTGAAGCTACAGATCAAAGATTTAAAAAATAAAACAAAGGCCCATGATGCCCCCAAAACATTACAGGTCATTGCCAAGGCTCTTGGATGCCCACCAGAACTAGATGGTGAGACCCTATTACTGAAGCCTCCACATCTTGGACAGCAGGTCACTGAGAATTCAAGCCGGAGCTGAGCTGGAAGTCTCCTCCCTGTTGACTCGCTATCAGGACGCTGGAAAGAGCTCTGCAGCCTGTTGGGGGAGAAAAGTCATCAGTGGTCTTCACCAGCAGTGGACCCTGCGAGCTTTACAGCTGGCCAACCAGACTACATATACCAACCAACTGGTGCAATGGTGGCAGGTCTGTTATGGGGGAAACTGCTTCTGTGCTTGGCCTTGAGGCCCGCTCCATGGGAGGGAATTCCTACCTGGTACTGAGAATCTGGTACTGAGGTTATAAGCTTTAGGGGGGACTACTACTGCTGTCTGGCTAAATGCATATATTATGCCCACCATGCTGCCCTCCTTATTAATTTAGAGCAGCCTCTCTTCAGATGGTGGTGACCAGCCAGGCATGGTGGCACAGCTTTAATCCCAGCTCTCAGGAGGCCTAGGTAGAATGAATGCTATGAGTTTGAGGCCATTCTGGGATGACAGAGTGAGTTCTAGGTCATCCTGGGCTAGAGTGAGACCTTACCTTAAAAAATGCCCCTCTGCCTCAGATCGTATTGTGGTGACCACTGGGGAGACTCACAACTCTCCAGAGTGCTGAGAAGTGACAGCGGAGTGTTCATCACTGAGACATCTCAATCACACCCTCCAAGGCTCAAAGAACATTGTGGAAGCGGTGGAGGAAAGAATGTGAGAGCCAAAGAAGGGGAGACGTGCATGGAATCCTGTCTTCTAGGCACAAAAGGGTTGTTGTATTCAGGACCTCACTATGGCTGGTGCTACCTGCAGAAGACCTGCATAATAGGAGGAAAAAATGATGACATCAAAAGAAAAGAGACCAGTTGGAAGAAGGGATTCAGTGGCAGGGGTCTGGGAAGGGGAAAGAGAATGGTGGGAGATTATGATCATGGTATACTGTCTATATGTTCAGAGATTGTCAACAGAAAGTTCATAAAGGTGTGGACTGGAGAGATTGCTCGGTGCTTAAAGGTGCTTGCAAAGCCCGGCAGCCAGGGCTTGATTCCCCGGTACTCAAAGCTAGATGCACAAAGTGGCACATCATTTGCAGTGACAGGAGGTCCTGATATGCCCATGTACTGTCTCTCTCTCTCTGTCTCTATCTCTGCTTGCAAATAAATAAATAATTTAAAAATTTTTTAAAAACAAAAAAGTTAAAAAACCCACTGCACCCCCTGTAAATATGGTGGTGAGAGAATATAGTGTACCACAGAGCGATAGAATGGTGATGATTGTCACAATGTGATGGGTGCATGGAGACTTGTTACCACATCCCCTGGAGTTTGAAATGCTGGAAGTTTTCCATCATCAAAAGGTATGACTTCCCTCAACTCCCATGTGAAGCCAATGAACTTGAACCATCAAGTGTCAGATCATATGAAAGTGTAATACAAGTGGCTTTCCTTAAATTGCTTTCTTTGGTTTTAGAAACCTTTGAACAGATCAAAAGTTAAAATATTACGGAAAAATAAAAGACCATTGTCACAGTTTGTTAATCCCATATGCTTCCCATGAGAAGGATAAATTGTTACATGGCAGTTTTATGGGATCCAGCCCCCAATTTCCCCGAAGGGCTCGCTGAACTGATTTTGCCCTCAATATTTTTGACACCAATGTGTCTGTATTTTACACACCACCAACCAATTCTCCGACCCCCCAAACACCAACTGGTGCCCTGCAAGTCCATGCTGAGCCTACCTGGAGTTGGCACAGACTCACAAGACCATCAGACGTCAGTTCAAAGTCCCAGGTCACCCACCACCTGTACTTATCAACCAAATATAAATCAAGGGTTCAACACTTTCCTTCTCAGGTTTAACCACTTGTTAAAATGGCTCATAAAACTCATGGAAACACTTCACTTGTGCTCATTGGCTGATTATAAAGGATTCCAGTGCCAAGTGTGATGGTGCACGCCTTTAATCCCAGCACTCGAAAGGCAGAGGTAGGAGGGTCACTGTGAGTGAGTTCGAGGCCAGCCTGGAACTACAGAGTGAGACCCTACCAATGGCTGGAAGTGGGGACACAAGCTCTGAGCCCAGCATTCAGGGGATGGAGGCAGGAGGATCAGGAATCGAAGGCCATCCTCAGCTACACAGTGAGTTCTAGACCACCCTGGGCTGGATGAGGCACTGGATAAATTATGAGCAGTCAAATGAAGATGCCCAAAAGGGTCCTGAGTTCAGAGTTTTATGGTGATCAGTTACATAGGCATGATTGATTGAATCTCTACCCACAAATGGTTAACTTAATCTCCCACTCCTCACTTTCCAAAATTAGGGCTGCAAGTCCCAACTCTCTAATCACATGATTTGTCCCTCTTAGCAACCAGCCCCCCCCCAACTGTATCTAGAGGCCCACCAAGAGTAACCTTATTAGCATAAACTCAGGTATGAGTAAAAGGCAATTTTTATAAATAAAATGTATTCCTAACACTTTTGCTTTTTTTTTAGAGGTATGTCTTACTCTAGCCCAGGCTGACCTGAAATTCACTATATAGTCTCAGGCTGTCTTTGAACTAACTGTGATCCTCCTGCCTCTGCCTTCCCAGTTCTAGGATTAAAGGCGTGCTTGTTCCTAACACTTCTATTTATCACTTGAGAAATTCCACAGGTTATGGAATTCAGTGTCTAGAGACCAAAACCAGATACATATTTCTTATTGTACGATTGCACTGCAGGTTCTGAAACACTCCCTTCTTCTTCTTCGAAGGGCATTTTAACCAATGAGTATTCATTAAAAGTCACTGGTGCACCAGGCACAGTTCCCAGTAGGTTAACAAATATATGTGGTGTAACCAATTCACTTATTAGCTCATCTGATTAAACAAACTACATTCCACAGAAATGATCATAAAATGCATTGCAGATAGAAGCATATTTTATACTTACAGATCTTATGTTACCCTAAATAATTATTAATAAAAACCCCACCAGCCCATAACGTAAATAAAGTTAGCAAACCACCAGTTACTTATTTCAGTCAGCAAAGCAGAAAGACATACAGTTGTCACGCTGAAATGAGTTTTAGCATCTAACGCAGACATCCTGTTTCAAAGCAATTAATGCAGTCCACCTACAATCTTACATTCTTCATTTTGCCTTAAATCACTACGACTCCACTTTGTGCATCCGGCTTTATGTGGGTACTGGGGAACTGAACTCCGGTCGTTAGGCTCTTAACTGCTGAGCCATTTCTCTAGCCCTACAACTTTTGGGTTCAAGATTAGTTTGGTTTCAGAGTGAGTTTCATCTAGTATTTCAGTTTCATGCCTCACTGAATCTTGAGCTGAGGTGGGTGAGAATCACTCCAATTAAATAGTTTAATTCACTATATCTGGCATTCTTCCAAAACAATGGGAAAATTAAGATACATTGATGATACAAATAACATAACAGCAGAAGGCCAAAAGGGTGAGAAAGAAACCAAAAAACAAAATGTAGGTGTTTTAAAGTATGACTATTCAGGGATATGTATTGCCTTTTTGGAGGCTCATGGGTCATGCTTTAACTGACCACTTTGTGTTTATTGGCATTTGATGTGCCCCTTCGTCTGAAGGTGATAAAGATGGGTGTCAGAGAGGGGCGAGACTCAAGGCTGTCAGTCATGACAACCCCAAACACAGGGTGTTTCCAGGCCCTTGCACAGACCTTTCCCTCAGGGGATCTCTTTCCCTCAGGCAGCAGTAGCAGCAGCCAAAATTTCTTCAGAGAGACAAGGTTAACTTTTATTGCACATGAAGCAAAGCCATTCCCCTTCCCCTTTCCTGAGCTGGAGACCTCCAAGTGCACGCCCTGGATTCTCAGCCCTCTGGCTAGGAGGGGGCGCTCCAAGAAGCCCTGGGGCAGCACCTTCTTCTAGGGAACCGTGTGTACAATGTTGGCCCCAGCTATCTTGTGGCTCAGTGGCCATTCTCAAGCAGCTTTGGTAAGTTGTTTGGTATTTTTTTTCTAATTTCACTATATTAGCTGTAAGCTCTTGGCACAAGACCTCCACATTTAATTGCACTTGTGACCCCAGCCCAGATGGTGCTGTCCGTTCAGTATTGTGGGTATCCCCAAAGGACCCCAGCAGCTCCTCCAGAGTATTAATTCTGTGTCTCCCATAGAAGGTTGAGATGAGTAGTGCACACACAACAATTGCATAAAATATAAGGATATGGTGGAGAGTCAGCATTTCTGAGACTTGACTTTATGTGAGATTGAGGTTTTTCCTTCGGGCACCCTGTTCCCGTGGGCATCTGCCTCATATGGTTTAGCTTCTCCTCTGGAGACGTTCAGAACTGTCTGGGACTCTGTCCCATGGAAGTCTCGGGAGTTCTCAGGTTCTGGAGTCTGAGAGCCAGAACTGCTGTTTCCCTCCATGGCTTGCCTTCTTTGTCCAACCACTCCATCCAGATCTGAGAACTCATCGTTGAAGTCCAGAGGCAGAGATGAAGGGCAGTCTGCTTGGAAGTTATTTTCAGCAGAAGATGGGTTGGGGACTGTTACCAACACTTGTGTTTTCTAAGTGTCCACACACAGATTTGTAGCAGTTTGTATGTTGAATCTCTGGAAAGCAAGGAGATAGATACGTACTGTCTGTGATGGTCACTATGATCAGGGCATTTGGCACCAGATGAGATTATTAGGGTGACCGAGGAAGCTGGAATCGAAATCTTAGTGTCTTTCATAAAGACTTTAGAATGAAAACAAATCCAGTTTTCTGACACAAAGAACTTTCCTTGGTAGAGTTTTTTTTTTTTTTTTTGGTAGAGCACAGGTAAAGCTTTGCCTCAGTAGCTCTTCAGTGGGGACATCAAGAAACAGCTTGAGAAACTGCATGTTTGCCTTGCACTGGTTGGAAGATGAAGACATTTTCCTTTCAGCCTTAGTGTCTGTATTAGTCAGGGTTCTCTAGAGGGACAGAACCAACAGAATGAATTCTAGTAAAAAAAA